>QMFE01002833.1:0-23432 GCA_003314665.1 Tricholoma sp. MG77
CGGAATGTCAACGTCAGTTCAATTCTCCCTCTCCCCCTTGCTCTCATTCACCATCCATCTCACTCCTCTCCTGCTACACAGAAAATGGCCTCGAATCTGACGGACCAAGTACATTTGATATCTGAAGTCACTGAGGCCGTGGCGCTGGGCGACCTTGGCAAGCTGATGAACGTCGGCGTTCAGGGCGAGATACTGGACCTCAAGAAGACTGTAAATTCGATGGTGGCGCAGCTCAGCACCCTCGCCAACGAGGTCACACGTGTCAGCTTGGAGGTGGGCACGGAGGGCATTTTGCGCGGGCAGGTGTTCATGCCGGAGGTGCAGGGGATGTGGAAGGTCAGTGCTTTATCTTGCCTTTTCAGAATCGCTGGTTGCTCAATCATAATTCAAGGTACTGACGGACAATGTCAATCTGATGGCAATGAACTTGACGAACCAGGTGCGCTCGATCGCGGAGGTGACCAAGGCGGTAGCGGGTGGGGATTTGACGAACAAGATCGAGGCGGACGTACGTGGAGAGATCTTGGAATTGAAGGAAACGGTGAATGGGATGACGGAGAGTCTCAGTGTGTTCGCGGATGAGGTGACGCGTGCTGCGAGAGAGGTGGGGACGGAGGGAAGGTTGGGTGGACAGGCCCATGTGACAAATGTTGGGGGGACTTGGAAGGATTTGACGGATAATGTGAGTTTGGTTTATGATTCTGTCGTATTGTGTTGTGACGTCATCGGTTTTTTTTTATAAAGTTGACACTGCAAGTCCGGACTATCTCCGTGGCGACGAATGCTTTCTCGTCATCAAACTACGTCATCGATACCCACATGTGGTACCTTTGTGTTTTTTTTTCATAGACCGCCGTTGCTCGTGGTGATTTGACACAAAAGATCACCGGCGTGTCGGTCTCCGGCGAGATGCTGAACCTCGTCAACACCATCAACGACATGGTCGACCAGCTCGGCATTTTTGCCAAGGAGGTCAAGAAGGTTGCGCATGAGGTCGGGAAGGAGGGAAAGTTGGGTGTTCAAGCGGAGGTGGGGAATGTGCAGGGTATTTGGCAGGAGATCACGTACGTGTTGTCTCTTGGGGTTGTATAACATATATGCTCAGTCCGTTCGCTCATTATAGGCTCTTGGTGAACACAATGGCGGGGAACCTGACGACGCAAGTGAGGCATTGCACAGATTTCGGCAGCGGCTATGGATGGCGACTTTACGAGGTTCATCGCGGTCGAGGCGAGTGGCGAGATGGACTCGTTGAACACCCAGATCAATCAGATGGTATTCAACTTGCGGGATAGCATACAGCAGAATACGGCAGCGCGCGAGGCGGCGGAGTTGGCGAATAGGAGTAAGAGTGAGTTTTTGGCGAACATGTCCCATGAGATTAGGTCCGTTTGTTCTTTGTTATGTCGAGGAGGGAATGTTGTTTGACGAAGGTTCTCATTTTCAGGACGCCGATGAATGCGATTATCGGGATGACGGAGCTGACGCTGGATAGCGACTTGAACCGTTCACAACGGGAGAGCTTGCTCCTTGTGCACGCGGTCCCTGTTGTTGATCATCGACGACATCTTGGATATCTCAAAGAGTAAGTCTCCTCTCTCTGACCTGCTACACACCATACATACTGACTTTCATCGCCAGTCGAAGCTGGGAGGATGACCATGGAAGCTGTCTCGTACTCTCTCCAGCAAACGGTGTTTGGCATCCTCAAGGCGGTCGCCATCCGTGCCACGCAGAACAACCTCGACCTCACGTACGATGTGGAGCCTGACATCCCCGACCAGCTCATCGGTGACCCCCTCCAGCTCCGCCAGGTGATCACCAACCTCGTAGGGAATACGATCAAGTTTACGCCGTCCAAAGTCTCGCACAAGGGCCACGTAGCACTCGGCACGCGGCTCCTCGCCCTGGACGACCAGAGTCATGCTCGAGTTTTGTGTTACAGACACGGGGATTGGGATTGCGAAGGATAAACTGAATCTGATCTTTGGTACATTTGCGCAGGCCGATGGGTCTACGTTGAGAGTAAGTTTCTTCGAATCCTTGCTTAAGATTCAGTTGTTGATAATATATAGGAATCCGGAGGTACGGGTTTGGGCCTGTCGATCTCGAAGCGTCTCGTCTCGCTCATGCAGGGCAACATGTGGGTCGAGAGCGATGTCTCCAAGGGCAGCAAGTTCTTCTTCACCATCACATCCCAGATCAGCCAGAGCTCGATCGAGAGCATCCTCAGCAAGATATCACCCTTTGCAAAACGCACGATCCTCTTTGTCGACACCGTCTGGGATACCACGGGCGTCCTCGACTGCATCAAGGAGCTTGGGTTGAGGCCGTTTGTTGTTCACCAGGTCACTAAGGTCGCGGATAAGGAGCGCTGCTCGCATATTGATACCATTGTTGTGGATTCGTTGACTGTGGTGCGTATTTAGTCTCTGTTCTTTTCTTGTGCCCCGTTCTGACCCTTTGATGTTTTGTAGACAGTCGATTCGTGAGTATGAACATCTGAGGTATATACCCATTGTCCTGCTGGCACCGTCGATGCCTTGCCTGAACAGTAAGTTGTCTTATTTGCGTTTGCTATGCCGTGCTCTTCACAACTGATGGTGCCTTTTTTTTTAGTGAAATGGTGCTTGGACAACAGCATCAGTTCCCAAATCACGACACCCGTCTCTGTGCAGGACCTATCGTCGGCCCTCATCTCCGCCCTCGAGTCGAACACTGTCAGCCCCGTCTCGGCGCCCAATGACATGACATTCGACATCCTCCTCGCTGAGGATAACTTGGTCTACCAGAAGCTTGCTGTCAAGATCTTGGAGAAATATGGGCATATGGTTGAGATTGCGGAGAATGGCGGTCTTGCGGTTGATCCGTTCAAGAGCTGCAGGGGTTATTATATGTGTGCTAGGGTCAGGCTAGGATTGGTAGGGCTCATAACCCTTTAACCTTTTATTTCCATATGAAATAACTGCATTTATTGTACATAATGGATTGACTCCGATACACTATATACGTGACAGATAGGAAACCATTGCTCTATAAGGGAGATGTAGACAAACATGCTTCATGACAAGTATCCTCATAGGCTACTTAATCTATGTGCAAACTCTCCCTGAGGGCCAGCTCCCACTCAACCTTTTTGACCACTGGACATCCAGAGCTCTCCCAAACTCTGGCCAGCCAACCTGCGACATTAACCCATGATCGACGTGGGGACTCATTGATGATGAATGATTTTACAAAACACCCACTTGCCTCCGCCCGTGTCTGCAAACTAAACATTGGATCTTGTCTACCCTGCGGTGTACCCAGCTCTTCCGCTGCTCTATTCCACCCCAATGTCTTCGCTAGCCTCAATGCGCGTGCCTCGTAAAGTGCCCGATTCCTCAACCGCACGAGAAGTCGGCACTTTGTAGCATCGTCGAGGATCCGGCCATGATCAGGGCCATGAACAACTTCCCAACATTCAAGGACTGTCGAAGTCTCCTTCGCAGTTTGTATTGGCTTGGATTGCAGCAGACTTGCAGCTCTGGTTAAAAGTTCATGTTCATCCAGTGGTGATAACTTCGTTCGTTGGTCTGTTCGAAGCTGTGGTTGAAGGATAGCGGATACAGCTGAAAATGAAGCATGATCGGTGGATGGTGATGGCGAAGCGCATGGTATACGATGTAGATTTGCAGTCGGCGCATCAAGTGGAAGAAACGGCAATGCGTGGGGTATATCCTGGGTGCATGGAATAAATGTGATATCGGCAGCAGTGTACGTACCCCCCATATCATTCCTCAACTGACGAATCCGATCCGAGACATTTTGAAGGGTGAGATGCGAGAAGGGATGACCATCTTGTCTGGCCCGAAATCGTGGGAGTGTTGCAGTGCTCGGTTGCCGTCGTTATCCACAGATGCGGGACATGGGGCTGTGATCATGAATTCGTGGGCGTGTTCCGCGATAAGTGCATTCGAGAAAAATCCACCTCGACACTCTCCAAGCCCGATACAGAGATTGATTGAGCCTCTTGGTCTGCCCCGGCTGCAGCTATGAGCTTCCAAGAAGGACTCTCCCAGCTACCACTAAAGCACGATGTGTTTATGAGCAAGACGTCTCCCTTCGTACCTCTTAGAACAGCCTCCAATTCCCCCTTTTGAAGCTCACAATCTGCCTTTTCATCACCAATTATGAAGGCACCATTTTCATCACCGTGGCCCGCTAAGACAAGGACGAGGACGTCGCCTGTTGATAACCTAGACGACACTTTGGCTACTTCGCCGATGTACTTAGCGCGGAGACCGGTGGGATCATCTTTGTGGCAAACCTCCTCGAAAGGTGGCGGGCTGAAGACTATTCTGTCGCAACAAGGGTCGCCAAGGAGGAAGTTCCCAGCGTCGCGGATAGACGTTCCACACAACCACGTACTCAGATCGTCTCGAGCACCGAGTAGATGTCGGATTGCGACCCATTCTGTGGCGATCCACTTGTCCTTCTTGACAGCCACCGACGTTGATCCTAAGAGTCCACAGACGTGGATTGCGGGTAATTCGGAACTGGTACTGGAACGAGAATTAAAAAAGCGAGAGCTTCGAGAGAGAAATGAAGACATGGCCGTCGGTTTGGATTCAGATGGAAAGAGGAGGTCAGGTGGTGGGAACATGTGTGATGCGGTCACCGTCACATGTCATCCGTTTCCCATAATCACAAAGGCATCAGCAGCAAGTAGATTTGTCTGTCGAATTCTGACTGCCGCTTCCTATCCTTTCCCGTGTCTCAGAGCTCTCCTCCGTGTGCCCAAAACATCTACACTACACTGTTGTGAAAGCTATCCGTACTCACCCTCGATATCCTAGATAACATCTACCACCCTTCGTTCTGCGGACTATCCTAGAATATGCTCAACTGATTCAACATGCCGTCCGCGAAAAACCATTTTCTTCTATTCAAGGCGCAGGAGTTGAGCGCGCGTTGGTCGCCGTTTTGTGGTAGCCACATGGGAGACTGCGGGTGGGAGCTATACGGCGTGGAGCTAGGAATAGGAACGATAGTTGCAAGGTCAGTATTTTCATTACACCCACATTTTTCGTGACTGTACCAACGGGACCCCTCCACAAACATACAGTCCCACCCCCGCCCCTATGCTTTTTTAATAACTCAAAGTGTTCGACATCAATGGAACCGCCATGCTACGCCCGAGCCTCTGATTGCAAGAATGTCAATGACGCCAAGACAACTTGTTGTAATGCTCACCTACATCTTGTTCAAGTTCTGTCTGAATCCCGACATCAAGTACGTCCCTTCCATTGCATATCGAAATTGAAACTCTACCTAATAACATGTCTCGATTCTAGTCCTACAATATCTTACAGGTGGGCTTTACTCTGCTAGCAAGTGTTCGCTAAACAACTAATAGTCTTCCTCCTCTACCTCTCAAGTGAAACACCAGGCGAGCTTGTGCGTTGCCAATTCTTCGATTCGGTTCTGTGGCCATGCGCTTATCCATTTGCTATTTATGCTTCGAGAGCAAGGGGATATGCACGAAGAACAACTAAGGAAAGCTACTGTTATTAACACTAACAACCAACAACCAATCTCCACACCCCCGACGCTATTGGCTTTCCATCCTACCGGCATCATATCCTTGGGCTGTCTGTCGGAAACTACTATTGAGAAGGATTGAATCTGCATCACGGTGGTAGTAGGATCAAAAGAGGCGAAAACAAATGAAAAGACTCACCATGTCGATAGCTTGCGATAGAATTTCATGTTAGGCTACAAAACGCAAAAGGTTGATTAGTTATAGATAACGAACAAGAATAGGAAAATGACGTACTGCATAACTAGTAGTTGTCTTCACAGTTCACCGACAGCCCGCCAGTGTCCAACCATCTCACTTTATGACGCGACCCCATCGTCGAACACGCTGAAAACCAACTATTGATGCGTCGTGCTGGTGCAGCAGACAGAGTTGAGGGAATCAATTGCTATGTGTGATGTGGGCAGCCCAAAAGCTCGCCAAACCTGCATTTATGTAAGTACAACGAACAAGTTCGAAAAACAGAAACATACCTACAACTTAACGAAGCCTTCGAATCTTGATCGTACCCATCGAGAAAGTCACTATCTTTGCTGTGCCAAATGACGCTATGTTGCGTATTCCGAGGGTTGCGCATCAACCTGACGAGACGATGGCCTCCATGAGAATAGGCACAGAAAGTGCGGATGAAATTGTGACGTACCTTCCGCCATCCACCCACTACCCAAACCCACAGCAACCATCCAACAGTCGACTGCGTATCCGCATTCGCATTCGCTCTCTTTTCAGTTGACGATTGGATCCCTTGCCTCCACTCATCATCGAAAAACTGGTGAGCCGACAGCTTCCTGATCGCGTTGCAGAACTGAAACTAGGAATCAACTGTGTCAGCATGCATACGGGACAGTGAATTAAACGAATGGCAACCTACCTTCACCCGCAAAACCCCGACCTGTTCTCAATGCGACCCACAACCGTACTACTCCCAGTGTCGCTCGATACCATGGATCTACACAAAAAAAAAACACTTGTGAGCAAGGCGCGAATAAAACCGAACACGAGTTCGCACACTTCCTGACACGCTTGAATGGTTCATGATGCCAGATAACGTCTGTTATGGTGACAAGGCTGAACGTTGAACGGTTCGTCAGTTCGGGTTTTTGGATGTTCGTGAATGAAGAAAATGTACTCACAGGTACGAAAACCATGTCCTACCATCATAGCTAGGCTTGCAGTCTTGAGGAGCAGCCATAACGACGTCAGGAGATGGCGGTCGAGAGTAGAACATTGGAAGAAATAATAGATGTAAACAATGCCGCAGTCGCTCTGCAGCCTGTCAGTTCGCGTTGTGTGGGACAACAAAGGACACATACCTATCCAGCCTATATACCGCTTTAACGTTCTCGTGCCGCCGTATCCCGCCGTTCATGCCAGAACATCAGTGGCCGTGTTCTCACCCGGCACTGCTCCCTTTTTGGCTGGCGCTCCCTTGGATGACATTGGTGCCCAGGTGCGTGTTGCGACGCGTCGTCTTGACCTCGCTGATGTTCCTGCTATCAAGGGTTCGGATATACGATCGGTGCTGGCTGTTTAGGACCGATGCCACTCCAGTTGGGCCAAACATGTATAGCGGCACTGCCTGTTTGAGGAGGATTCCGTTAGCGTAAACACGAAAAACTAGAGAGAGTGGGTTAAAGACGGACCTTCGAGACAACGAGCATTCATACCCACGTGTTACATTGATCAAACGTTATATGCACCTTGTTCGCCCGCTGAAAAAGCAGTCCTTGTATCGAGTTAGATTACAGAATAAGAAGAAATCGAGAATAAAGATGCCAATTAGCCATCATTCGCTCACATTAGGAGGACGAATTGAATCCTAGACGACGTCGATTTGGGCAAGCATGCGGACATGCGGAGTGAAGGTTGGGGCTAAAATTGAAACATCGTATTAAATGAGGGTTCGACGACTGGAAGGGAAGGGACGAACTTAGCATCGGGATTGAATATCATACCATTTTTACTGAACATGGGTGGGTTTCACGGCGACGTGAGCATAATCCGCTGAAGAGCTAGGGCCGTGGATCTCACAGCGGCCACCAAATGTCAAGGCCGGTCTACTCCCTGCGCCACTCACAACCGAGGATCTGCAATAAAAACATATGGATCGACTATGGGTAAATCAGAAAGACAATTCCCAGCCTTCCTAACGTGCTTGAGTTCGCAATGCCGGATAACGTGTCTTTTATCATGACAGGGCTGACGATGTTAGAATGACTCGTTAGATCGCAGGTTTGGGTCTTCAACGATGAAGAAAACTTAGTTGCATACATGAGAAGTATACAAGAAGTATATGGTATCGTCAAACGCAGACAGTGGGGTCTTGAGGAACAAGCATGCAGCGTTGGGTCGTGGTGGTTGAGAGTAGAGCGTTTGGATACTAACACACGTAGGATGCAGAGAGAGAAGATGAGTAAGTGAGGGCTGGAAGGAATTCTTGGGTTTGCATCGTTAGTCATCCCGTTTGGCGAGAACGCAGCCG
Source organism: Tricholoma sp. MG77 (assembly GCA_003314665.1). NCBI lineage: Eukaryota > Fungi > Basidiomycota > Agaricomycetes > Agaricales > Tricholomataceae > Tricholoma > Tricholoma sp. MG77. Next base: position 8,064 of record QMFE01002833.1, read on the forward strand.
AGAAAATGAGATCTGCGATGCCAACCACTTGTCTACACTCTACACAACAGAGAATCGTCCAATCGCTAGTTTCGAGAGTAAGAAAAGCTATAAACTATTAATTCAACAGTATCCCTGCAGCCAATCTCCGTACTCCCTATGCTATCGCCTGTCATCCTCATATCCCTGGGCTCTGTACAAAATTATCGTGAGGGATTGAATCTGATGACAGCGAGAGTGAGTAGAATTCAGAGAACAGAAAAAACGGAAGCTACCTGGTCGATAAGTATCCCGGTCCATTCCAACCTCATCTGCGACTAACAAACCCTCGTGGAGAGAATATCACGGTAGCCTATAGTAGAACATGAAAGATAAGTTGGTCAATTATAAAGAGCAAACAAGAATATGAAAATAACGTACCATTCAGCCAGACGTTGCGCGCGCAGTCCTGGGACAGCCGGCCAGCGTCCGCCGTCTCATTTTCTGTCATAGCATCGTCGTCGATCATTAACTCTAATAAATTGAATAATGACTATTACTGGTCTTCGATGGTGCAGACAGAGTTGAGGGGGTGTCAAAGTGGGCACCCCAAACCTCCCCAAAACCTGTACTATATAAAGAACTTTGAAAACTGAAAACATACCATCGACGTGTCATACCCATGAGTTGATCGCATCCACCGAGGTAAGACGCTATCGTTGCCGTAAGAAACGACATAAACTATCATTCCAGGAGTTGTCCGTTAATATAACAGGCACGAAAAGCGCTGATGAAACCAGACATCATACCTGTGCCAGCCTCGCTTCCGCCTACCCACTGCCACCACACGCAAGCCCATCAATCTTCACAACAACGATGCCATCTTCAGCCATAAATAGACACACTTGAGTACATCGTGATCGATATAGGGATGAGCGCATCGCCACAGAACCGAACCATCGATAACATGCAAGCTCGCCTGAGGTTTTACATGAGAGCAAGGGAAGAGAGACTGTTAGTCGTTTAGCGAGCACTTGCTAGTAGAATAGTGACGCCCACCTTTAACCATAAATTCCGAATCGTTCTCCATGCGGACTCCAATTGTATTGACTAGTAGCGCGGCTCCCAACCGAGGATCTGTAAAAGAAAATAGATCAGTGCACTGCAGGACTAGCGAACCAGGATACGGAATAACGTACCCCGCATACAGCGTTTGCGTTCGCCGTCCAGCGGACAGTGGGCATGTCCACAGTTCTGTCGACTGCCCACCTCCAGGACCTTGAATCGACACATGATGTCGACTATCGTGGAGACTCGAAAAAGCTTATTGCCATGTGCGAGGTGGGCTGGCACCTTAAATGCCCGCTAAGCTCGTATGTTTGTGAATACAACGAAGAACTTTCTGAAAAACTGAAACGTACCTTCAACGCCAATGAGTTGACGAAACCGCCAAAATATTGACCGCATCCATCGAAGCTCTGTGCTCAGGCTAGTCTTCAATGTGGGTGAGTCAAGATAGGCGCCATGAACTAGGTTCGCGCGCTAATCTGACGAAACATTGGCCTGGCCTCCACCAGCGGGGGCAAAGAAAGAAGATAACCACTACGCGACGAAACTTGCGCCTCCACCCTACGCTTTAAAACTGACTAACTCTTTTATGAATTATCGTGTGGGCGGCAGCTGAATGAAACAAGTTATTGTCATACGACATGCAAGGTCGCCTGTTCCTTCACATGAGATCTGGGGTGCAAAAACTAAAGGTTGCTTGGTGAAAACATGGAGTAAACGATTGACCGTATGATTGCTCACCAGCCAGTACAAAACTCCAAATCGGGCCTTGCCGTCGTGTACTAGTGCCAGCGCAACTCATTTCCGATGATCTGTACGAAGAGGTGTACTAAGTAAAAAGTGTCCGCACTCTTACGAGGTGCTCGAACGGGTCATGATAACATAGCTGAAGAGCGACTCGTCAGTTGAAGCATTTAGGTCTTCGAGAGTGCAGGAAACATACATGTATATGCGAAAAGCATGTTTTATCATAGGCTTGGGTGTTGAGGAGCGGGGACGATGGTGTTGAGACATGGTGGAACTAGAGCGTTTAACATCTGTAAATAATGGTGTCGTTGCAGCCTATTAATTCGTAAGTATTGTGTGGGACACTGACAAACACATACCTTCCTGACGACGCTTTGCTTTAACGTCCTCGTGCCGCTGTGCCCCTCCGTAAATGCCCGAACACTGATGTGTATCCTCGCTCTACCTCTTTTTTGGCCTGCGCTCCCATGGATGCGTCGCTGCCCAGGTGAGGATTACGACGAGTTGTCTTGGCGTCATTGACATTCTTGGAATCAAGGTTCGGGCGTAGAATGGCGGTTTCATTGATGATGACGAACACTTCGAGTTATCGAAAAAGCATAGGGCGCGGGCGGGACTGTTTGTGGAGGGGTTCCGTTGGTACAGTCACGAAAAATATGGATGTAATGAAGAGACTGACCTTGCAACTATCGTTCACACTTGCCATGCTATTCCTAGCTCCGCGCCATATAGCTCCCACCCGCAGTCTCCCATGTGGCGACCACAAAACGGCGACCAACGCGCGCTCAACTCCTCCGCCTCGAATAGAAGAAAATGTCTTGTGCGGACGGCATCTTGAGTCAGTTGAGGATAGTCCGCAGGACGAAGGGTGTTAGATTATGTGTTATCGAGGGTGAGTACTGATAGCTTTCAGGGCAATGTGAGATAGACGTTGATGTGTTGGGCACAGGGAGGAGAGCTCTGAGATGCGGGAAAGGATAGGAAGCGGCAGTCAGAATTTGGCAGGCAAATCTACTTGCTGCCAATGCCTTTGTGATTATGGGAAACGGGCAAGGAGCGCGGGACGTCTTGTCCGTGAACAATGAACAACGCAATCCGTGATAACATGGACGATCTGTGAATGGTGCATTTCAACTCGAAGTGTGGAATACGTACTTGTTGTTGTAGACGGTGATCGTCGATGATCGACAAGTCAGAGCTCTAGTGGTCAGCTGATATCCGGCAAAAAGGAAGGCGAGATTACTATACGGCGTCTAACTTCGATGTCAAACTATTTGACACGCCCCAAATACGCGCTTAACAAACGTTCTTCCGACTTTCATCACCCCCCTCCCATTGACAGGCGAATCTATTCGTACCCGGATCCACAACCATGAAGAAATATATCAAATTGAAAGCTGTTATTTCAAGAAAGCCGAAGCAAGCTCACCCTGTCGGAACATCAGAAGAACGTGGTACTGCATCTGGGAATCAAAGTACATCCGATCTGCCATCCGTTAGCATTGCGTCAACAACTAGCCATCCAGTTGGGTGTGAGATTCTCGTCGAGGGCATTTCTCCTATCATAGCCGAGTGAGTTCTAATCCGTCAGTTCAAGACACTGAACATACTGACCAATTCGAAGTATCGTGCTCGTCCATGGATTGCGTGGCCACCGTACGAAAACCTGGACCAAGGATGGTGTCTGCTGGCCCAAAGACCTACTTTCGAAAGAGGAGACCCTATCGCACACCCGTATCCTCACGTTTGGATATGATGCAAATGTCTTCAATCTCAAAGGCCCTGCGTCACTGAGCAGCCTACTCGAACACTCACTCAGTTTACTAAATGAGTTATCTCGGGAACGTGAGGATGCAGTGAGTATGGTCTGACTTGGATGCTCAGTCCAGCAATTCATATTTAAATCCATTTAGCATAACCGACCCTTGATTTTTGTTGCTCATTCTCTTGGTGGGCTGATAGTTAAAGATGCATGTCATGTTACGTTCCTCCATCAGACCATCACCCTGACTAATCATCCCTGACAGGCACTTGATTACTCTGACAGACATAAGGAGACCAAACCTCTTCTTGCCCCAATCTTTCCAGCTACCAAAGGTATAATTTTCCTTGGCACTCATCACAGAGGGAGTGGCAAGACTTCACTAGCAAGAGTAGTTGCTACTATTGCACAGGTAGCTTTACAAAGCACAAACAGTGATCTAATCAGAGATCTGGAGAGAGATTCACAAACTCTTGATCGAATTAGAGATAGTTTCAGTGGGATATTGGATAGACGCACTTTGACTGTTTGGTCTTTTGAAGAGGAATTGCCAATGGGGATAGGACTGGTATATTTTACATGCATTTTGGAGGATTGTGACTGATTCCCTAATTCTCATGCATCAGATTGTCAGTAGGGAATCAGCCATCCTTGGTGATGCCCATGAAAATCGTGACTCTATCCATGCTGATCATGTTGGCATGTCCAAGTTCTCAACCAAAAGTGATCCAGGGTATAAAAAGATTTTACATGCAATTAGGGTGCTAGTTAAAGGTATCCAAAGCTCAGTGGAGCAAGTCACTTCAACCAATCAAAGTAGGTAGAAATTCATGCATGATCTCATTGTAACAGATTTCTGAATTTGTGCTTTGCTACTGTCATGAAAAGGTACTTCAGAAGCCCCATCACAGAAGGTTGTTGGTTCTCCAGTGTGATAAAATATGCATTCTCTGACTCAAACTCCATATGCAGGTCACAGCTTTGTATAATATCCCACCACTTCAAGTTCCTCATTTTGTGGCACGAAATGCTTTACTGGACCAGATCAAAGGCTTGTTCAAAAAGTCAACTGCTTTCACATTGATTGTTGTATTGGTGGGAATGGGTGGGGCAGGCAAGACACAACTTGCACTTGAATATTGCAACCAGATTAAGGACTCAGGAAAATATCAAGCAATATTTTGGCTTGATGCTTCTTCTCGCAATGCCATTTACAGATCCATGGAGGTTGTTGCCAAACAACTCATGCCAGAGAAAGCATTGGATTCTGACAATCCAGAGTCTACTGTTGCATTGGTCAGAAATGTCCTATCCAGTTGGAATGATGCATGGCTCATGGTCATTGATAATCTGGACAACCCTTCTGAGCTACTGGATATCAGAAAGTTCTTTCCATACACTGGCCATGGCTATATCTTGGTTACCAGCCGTTATTCTGGCTCAAAAGAGCTGGGTCAGTCAATTGAACTTGGCAATATGGAAGAGGAGGAGGGACTCCAGCTTCTGCTTCATTCTTCAAGAGTAGATGGTGAGCAACTTGCTGCTGCAAAGAAGATTCTAAAGCAATTGGGGTATCTCCCTTTGGCTATTGATCAAGTTCGAGCATACATTATACAACAACAACTTGGCTTCCATATGTTCTTAGAAGAGTATGAAAAGCAAAAGCAGGAGATTTTGAAAGAAACACCATTATTTTGGCAATATTGTCGCATTCTTCCAGGAATGGAGGAAGAGATTTCTCTTAATATATTGACAACATGGGAAATGTCACTGCACCTATTGGATGATAGTAAAGAAGGCACAACAAAATTGGGAGATATTTTGACACTGTTTGCCTTTTTCCACCAAGTCAGCATCAGTGAGAAGCTGTTCAGTAACTATCCACAGCATCCTGATCTGACTTCTCCCATGTCAATTTTTACCAAGAATGGCCAGTGGGACCACACAAATTTTAGGAACACAATTGTGAAAATACAGGAGCAGTCACTACTTCACTTTTCACACCGCAGTTCAGATGAGATTGTTGTATCACTCCATTCAATGGTATCTGAATGGCTTCACATAAGGCAGGACAAAGACTTGCATTCCACTTACTTTGAAATTGCCATATCACACTTGCAAAGTTACTTGGGATCTGCAGATAATGCAGATCATACCATGAGGCAGGAGGCCATATCACATATAGACAGGATTTGCCAGTTTGAAGAATTTCACAACCACAATGATGACTTTTTGGCAGAGTCACATACATTTGGTGTGTTCTATTATCATCATGGACATTTTGGGGATGCAGAAAGAATGTACAAGCGTGCACTGGCTGGTTTTGAGAAGGCATGGGGACCTGAGCACACATCCACACTTGACACTGTCAACAACCTTGGTCTCCTCTATGCTCATCAAGGGCATCTTGAAGATGCAGAGAGAATGTACAAGCGTGCACTGGCTGGTTTTGAGAAGGCACGGGGACCTGAGCACACATCCACACTTCAGACTGTCAACAACCTTGGTCTCCTCTATGCTGATCAAGGGCATCTTGAAAATGCAGAGAGAATGTACAAGCGTGCACTGGCTGGAAAGGAAAAGGCATGGGGACCTGAGCACACATCCACACTTGACACTGTCAACAACCTTGGGATCCTCTATCTTGATCAAGGGCATCTTGAAGATGCAGAGAGAATGTACAAGCGTGCACTGGCTGGTTTTGAGAAGGCATGGGGACCTGAGCACACATCCACACTTGACACTGTCAACAACCTTGGTGTCCTCTATGAAAAGCAAGTGAATCTTGAAGATGCAGAGAGAATGTACAAGCGTGCACTGGGTGGTTATATGAAGGCTTTGGGTTCTGAGCACAAATACACATGCCGCATAGCCAATAACTTGAAGGAGCTCCATGCTGCTCAAGGCCATCTGAATGACAACACTGTCTAATTGCCTGAAAGTAGCATAAGGTGGTAGCTGGTTTTGATTGATGACAAACTCCCACTTTTCCATATTATTTCGTTGTTTCTCCTTGCTTTTACTATTTAGTCATTTACTACATGTCTTCATCTTCATGTAAATATTTTGTTGCATCAATAGCTATTTATGTAGTGATTTAAAAAATTCAAATGTGGCTAGCCCCATCAATTCCATGTTCCAATTTTATGGTGAGAAAAGGTGATTTGCATTTCTGCCTTCAATGCTGGTGTATGCCCTCAGCATACTAAATCTGCCTTGCACCAAAATACATATTCCATATTCCACATTGTATACCTAATACAAATACTAAGAATAGCACAGGCAGGGCAAAGTCTACTGGCAATGGCAATGTGGAATTATAGATAGGTAAAGTTGAGGTTGGGGGGCCAGCAGGCATAGGGTGGGGTGGGGATGGGGCAGAGGTATAGGTATATGTATACAGAGAAGTCAGATGTAACAACACATCCATAGTGGGAGTTACACAAACCAGCAACACAGACCAAACAAAAATTTAATCCATAACAACCAACCATGCAGGCGCAGACGTGAGACACAATAATCCAAACAACCAACCACTTCAGGCGAAGATTATAGCCGAGAACACAACACCCAACAACCCCACCAACCCACTCGCCACGACAACCTCAGCATCGCTGCTCGTACCAGTCGCACCAGCAGCCTTTGTCGAACTCGCCGTGCTTGAACCCTTGCTCGTCCCAGTCGATCCAGAAGGTTTCGCCGATGTGGTAGTAGGCATACCCGCCAACCCCGTCTCGCTCGCCATAACACTCAACAAAGCCGAAAATATCTCCGTGCTCTGATGCTGCATGCAGCTCAAGCTCTTTGGTACTCGTGCCGTCCAAGTCAGAGGGGGGATTGGGCCGAGGCTCTCGGGCAGTTGGGTGTAAGTCAGGGTAGCGCTGGATCCATCGGTGTAGACGCCGGGGAAATCTTGATTATCGCCTAGGCAGGATTCAAAGGTGCCATTTTGAGCGTTGTTGGGGGCGTTGTAGGTGCAGCCGATATGGTTGTAGATGTGTTGGCAGAAGTTTGCGGCGTTGGGGTTGGATGGGTCACAGGCTTTGAAGCAGAATGTGTTGGAACCCATGAAGCTGGGAAAAAGTAAGATTAGTATTTTTAGAAACGTAGGATGGGAGAAATACGTACTTGTGCCATTCAATGACTTGGGTGAAGGCATTCAAGTCGGAGTTGCTGCCGAATCCGTTGGAATAGACAAGGCCACCCATCGGGTTTCCTTGCTACGTACAATAGGCATGACACATCAGTGCCACACTCTGTCGGTAGGACAATAAGTACGTACAAGATCAGCGCCATGTGGGTCCATCTCGCCACCAAAGTCGCTCGAGTTGATGTTAATCTGGGCCTGGTCGATGAAGCCAACGACTTGGACGTAGGCGGGAGTTCTCATGAACTGGAAGCCTTGGAGAGCGCTGGCGTGGATGAGGCGCGTGCCTCAGCCAGGTTTGGTGCACCAAGCGATCATTTCTCCTTGTTGGCGACGAGTCTTGTTTGGGTTGGCAGGACCCCATAAACAGAAGTCTGAAATGCGTTGATAAGCGACAAAACAAAAAATGGAATGGAGAACGAACCAGAAAGAGAGTCGAGGAAAGGAGTTTGGCAATCTGAATTTTGATTTTCGGTGGTAGAGTTGCAGATGTTGTATCCGAATTGTTGTCCTCAGATAAGGTTGGTGTCTGTATCGACTTTGTATGGCTAAATACAAAATTTTATCAGTTTGTAAATGTTGCTACATGTGTAATTAGACAGACTATTCTGGTTGGGTAGGCAAAGTGTTTTGAAGCCAAAGGCGTAGCAGGAAAAGTGCTTTCTTGGACAGAAATGAAGGTGGCAGACATGGCCAGTAGGGTGGAGAGAGTGATTACAAACATCCTTAGATGTCGACCAACAAAAAAAAAAAAGGTGGGCTAACGCATATCCAATCCGGGTCCGGCGCGTAGGAAGGAAAGCTGTAAAGAAAGCTATACGAGACTCATTATGTAATTCAAATGGCAATCGTCGTCATTCAATGAACAGTCCGTGTTGAGGAGCAAACGATGGGATATCAACGTAGTATGTAGTAAGTAGGCACAAGCGCCATGCTGGACCACTTGTTTACACTATGTACACATCAAAGAATCGCAGAGCATGAAGAAAAGCTATACAGAAAGCTACTAGTCCAACAGTCTCCCTGCAGCCACACTTTCTGTCAAAGTCTCGTCATCGACCACTAGCTCCACGAAGTTGAACTAATATGGGTCTTCTCGAGCGGACGGAGTTGAGGGAACTAGTTGCTATATGCGAGGTATGCATCCCAAACACCCCCAAAATCTGTACCATGTGCATGAATACAAAGAACATCTTTGAAAAACCGGGAACGTACCATCGACACGTCGTACCCACAAGTTGACGAAACCTTCGACATGCTGGTCACATTCATCGAGGTAAGGCGCCATCGTCGCCGTACGAAACGACATCATGCTGTGCTGTGTAGACTATCGTTCCAGGAGTTGTCTGTTAATCTAACAGGCACGGAGAGCGCAGATGGAACTAGGCGACGTACCTGTACCAGTTGCGCTTCCACCTACTCACCACCTCACTCAAGCCCACCAACCTCCACAACAACACCATGTTCCTTATCCCTTCAGCCACAAATAGACAACTATTTGAGTACGTTGCGATCGATATGGAGGTATGCGCGTGCCAAAGAACCGAACCGAAGAATCGGCAACGCACAAGCTTGACGTTTTACATGAGAGCTAGGGAAGAGAGAGTGTTAGTTGTTTAGTGAACATCCGCTAGTAGAGTAACGGCCACCGTTTAACCATATCTTCTGAATCTTTCTCAATGTAGACCCCAATAGTGTTCACTACTCCTGGCGTGGCTCACAACCGAGGATCTGTAAGAGAACAGATTAGTGTACTGCAAAACAGATTGACGAAGTGTTCGTACCTTTGGCTGAAGGAAGTAGAACGACTCATCAGTTTGAGGTTTTGGGTCTTCAAGGATGAAGGAAACTTGCTGTGCAAGAACAGCCATCGTAACTATGCTTTGGGTCTTGAGGAGCAAGCATGACGGTGTTGGGACATGGTGGTTGCGAGCAGAGCGTTGGAAAAACAACAGATATAAACAATGCCGTGATTGCCCTACTGTCCATTAGTTCGCGTTGTGTGGGATGTCGAAGGGCGCATACCTTTCTAGACGATGGTTGCTTTAATGTTATGGTGCCACTGTATCTCATGGCCCATGCCAAAACACAAGTCGCCACGTTCTCAGCCAGCTTTACCTCCTTTTTGGCTGGAGCTCTCCTAGACCTAAGGTGACGCTGCTGCCAGGGTGAGTATTCCGAGACGGATAGCTGGGCACAATTAACATTCTGGCTATTGGGGGCTCGGGTGTATGGCTGATGTTCCTGGGTGAAACCATTGTTTTTGGGTGAGCAAATGTAACGGGAAGCCAGGGCACCGCTGTCTGTTTTTCGTCAGCGCAGGTACGAGAAATGTAGATGAGGGAGGAGACGAACCTTGAGATAACGAGCGCTCATATCCGCCATCCCATTCTGATCCCCGTATGGCATGGCTCTCATCCCCACTCTATCGTAGTCTCCCCTCCCACGTCGATGAAAGCGGGCTCGATTGGTGGTTGTTGGACAGCAGAAAATTGTCTTGCAGCTGGCATTCAAAGGAAGTCAAGTAGGATGATGAGCAAGTCCCAGGTTGCCCACCAAACGGGAGGTGTTAGATCGAGCGTTATCACAGAGATGTTCGGCTGCGGAAAGAAAAGCGTCTGTATTGTGTTACCGACACGTATGGTGGAAAAAATGAAGTATACATACCAAAAAAATTGCTTACACGATTGAAACGCGAACAGTTACGTGGATGTTCGACAGTGAGCTTCGAGGGAAGGTGTAAGATACTGTAGGACTAGAATCGAGACATGTTATTATTAAACAGAGTTTCAATTTCGATATGCAACGGAAGGGACTTGATGTTGGGGTTCAGACAGAACTAGAACAAGATGTATTTCCTAGATGAACGCGGGAAGAAGTCTGCGATACAGAGCAACTTGCAGAGGGGTCGATGGAGGCGATTCCCGAACACAAGGTCTACGGAAGCGCTGAGCAACAAAGTTTGTCAGACTTGAAGCATCTGACGCACCTCTTGTAGTCGCAAGCATCCTAGGCTGAATCGCATGGCACTCTTCATATGAACAGTTCACCTTCTGCTCTCGTAAAGTTGTGGTCATCTTTACTGTTTGTATGAGATTATGTGCAAGAGAGCGATCCAAGGCAGAACTGGAGTGGTCGACTGACGTCCGGCGTCTAACATTCGAACAATAACAACGCCCCAGGCCCAAACACGCGTGCTGCGCTTAACACACGTTCTTCGACTTTCATTTCCCTCCTCCCATTGCCAGTTTCTCCGCTCAGATTCAGACTCTTTACTAACCATGACTAGTTGTTTCAATACTTGCTTCGATGTCCTGCTGCCCAGAAGATGGAGGCAACCACATCCTTCTGATGGAATGGATGGGGAGGAACTCGGTGCTATAACAGGGGATCAACGCACATCCGCATACAGCGTTTGCGCTCGCCGCCCAGCAGACAGTGGGCATGTCCACAGTTCCGTTGACTACTGGACTCCAGGACGTTGAATCGACGTATCATGTTGGTGTTGGTCGTCGTGGAGACTTGAAAAAGTTGACTGCCATGTGCGAGGTGCTGACGTCCTAAACGCCTGCTAAACTTGTATGTTTGTGAATACATCAAAGAACTTTGAAAAACTGAAACGTACCTTCAACATCAGCGAGTTGACGAAACTGCCAAAATATTGACCGCATCCATCGAAGCTCTGTGCTCAGGCTAGTCTTCATGTGGGTGAGTCGAGATAGGCGCCATGAACTAAGTTCGCGCGCTAATCTGATGAAAAATTGGCTTCCATCAGGGGGCAAAGAAAGATGACTACTACGCGACGAACCTCGCGCCTCCACCCTCCGCTTTCAAGCTGACTAACTGGCAGCTGAACGAACCAAGTTATCGCCGAGAGAATTGAAGGCCATACGACACGCAAGGTCGCCCATTGCTTCACACAAGATCTGGGGTGCAAAAACTAAAAGTTGTTTGGTGAAAACATGGAGAAAACGATTGACCGTATGATTGCTCACCAGCCAGTACAAACTCCAAATCGGGACCTCTGTCGTGTACTAGTGCCAGCACAACTCATTTCCGATGATCTGTACGAAGAGACAGGTGTAAGTAAAAGGCGTTCGCACTCTTCCGACGTGCTCGAACGGGTCATGATGATATAGCTGAAGAGCGACTCGTCAGTTGAAGCATTTAGGTCTTCGAGAGTGCAGGAAACATACATGTATATGCAAAAAGCATGTTGTATCATTAAACATAGGCTTGGGTGTTGAGGAGCGGGGATGATGGTGTTGAGACATGGTGGAACCAGAGCGTTTAACATCTGTAAATAATGATGTCGTTGCAGCCTGTAAGAATTGTGTGGGACACCGACAAACACATACCTTCCTGACGACGCTTCGCTTTAACGTCCTCGTGCCGCCGTGTCTCGACATGTTTGTGGAGGGGCTCCGCGTTGGTGCAGTGACGAAAATGAAGACACAACGAGGAACCTAACTTTGCGACCAAGAACTATTGTTCGCAGGTGCCGTACTATTCTCAGCCCCACGCCGCACGGCTCCCACATTATGCCTGTGGAAAGGTAGTTGCATATAGTTAGCGATGGCGAATATGGGATAGAAAATGAGAGTGAACGTACCGCTTACACGAGCGAGACACAACGGATTGAGTGGTGCCGGGGCATTGAGTCACCAGGAGCAAGATGAGGTGCGTTGTATTGAAGAGTGAACATTGGGGCTAGCATTGAAACATCCTTGAGTTCAACGGATCGAGTTCGACAGAAGGGACGTAGGACTCGTATGTTGCATAACACGGTGAACAACGGATAGGTTTCAACACGGTAATGTGAGTTAGGCGTAGATGCGGAGAGATCTGAGACGCAAGAATGGATGGATTAGCAAACGACAATCAGAATTTGGAATTTGGCAGGTAAATCTACAGTCGACGTGTTGAATGACGTAGGGTGTAGAGACGAGAAGATGAGCAGTCGTCAATAGTCATCCTGAAGATGAGAATGCGAGCAAACGACGAGATATCAACATAGTAGGCACGAGTATACATACACAACAAAAGATCGTCTAAAAGCTAAAAAGTAAGGTATTAATTCAACAGTCTCCCTGTAGTCCATCTCCGCCCACCCTATATACTATTCAAGCCTGCTGTCCTCATCCTGTATCAAAAGGGATTGAATCTACATGACAGGGAGAGTCAGTAGAACTCAGAGAAACAAAAACAAATGAAAAGCACCTGCTCGGTAAGTATCCCGGTCCATTCCAACCTTATCTAGCGATGACGAACCCTCGCCAAAAGAATATCACATTAGCCTGTGGTATAACACGAAACATTGGTCAATTACAAGAGCAAACATGAATAAGACAATAAGATACCTGTCGTCGCGCTGGCAATCCTGCAACAGCCGGCTAGTGTCCACCATTTCACTTTCTATCATGGCCTCGTTGTCGACCACTAACTCCACAAAGTTGAATAACAACTATTGATATGGGTCTCTCGGAGCGAACGGAGTTGAGGGAATCAGTTGCTATATACGAGGTGGGGATCCAACACATCCCCAAAACCTGTACTGTATGTATGAATACCCAGAATACCTTGAAAAACCGAAAACGTACCGTTGAAACGTCATCCCCACGAGTTGGCGAAACCTTCAAAATGTTGATTGCACCAGGCAGTATCATTGCTGTACGAAAAGACATTATACTGCGTAGACTATCGTTCCAAGAGTCGTCCGTTAATCTATCAGGAATGGAAGACATGAAACTAGACGAACCTCCGCCAGTGCCGCTTCTGTCCGCCCACCACCCCGCTCAAGCCCACCAAATTCACAGTAATGTTCGTCGTCCCTTCGGCCATGAATAGACATATACTTGAGTACGTCATGATCGATATTGAGGATAAGCGTATCGCCACAGAACTGAACCGAAGAATCGGCAACGTGCAAGCTCTCATGGTGTTCTACACAAGAGCTGGGGAAAAGAGAATATTGGTTGTTTCGCGAACATTTGCTAGTAGAGTAACGCCCACCTTTTAACCATAAATTTCGAATCGTTCTCAATGCAGACCCTAATTGTATTCACTACCAGCGCGGCTCACAACCAAGGATCTGTAAGAGAAAACAGATTAGTGTACTGCAGGACAGATCGACGAAGCTTTTCGCACCCGTCCTGACGCGCTTGAACGGTTCACGATGCCGGATAAAGTCCATTATGGTAACATGGCTGAAGGAAGTAGAACGACTCGTCAGGTTGGGGTCTTGGGTCTCCAAAGATGAAGGGAACTTACTCACTGAGATAAACAGCATGTCCTGCCATCTTAATTATGGTTGGGGTCTTGAGGAACAAGGATGTCGGTTTTGGGACGTAGCTAGTTGCGAGTAAAACGTTGGAAAAATAACAGCTGTAAACAGCGCCATGATTGTGTTCAAGTTAGTTCGCGTTGTTGGAGATGTCGAAGGACACATGCCTTTCCAAACGATGCGTCGCTTTAACATTACGCCACCGCCGTATCTCGTGGCACATGCCCAAACACCGGTCGCCACGTTCTCGGCCGGCTCTACCTCATTTTTGGCTGCAGCTCTCCTGGACGGCCCACGACGTTGCTGTTGAGGAGGTGAATACTCCGACGCAGCTCTGGGCGGAATTAACATTCTTGCTATTGAGGGCTCGGATATGCAACTGATGTTCCCGTACGAAACCATTGTTTTTGAGTGAGCCAAGGTAGGATGTGACTAGTCAGCGCAGGTACGAGAAAGGTAGACGAGGTTGGAGACGAACCTTGCAGACCACGGGCGCTCGTACCTGCCGACCCATTCTCATCCCAATGTGGCATGGCTCTCACCCCCACTCTATCGTTAGTCTCCCACTTCGACGAAAGCGTGCTCGATTGACGCTTGTTGGACAGCAGCAAATTGTCTTGCAGCTGACATTCAAAGGGGGTCGAGTCTGATTATGAGCATAGTCCAAGGTTGCCCGCCGAACGGAAGGTGTTAGATCGAGCGTTATCATAGAGATGTCCGGCTGCGGAAAGAAAAGCATTTGTATTGCGTTACCTACATGTATGGCGGAAAAAACAAAAGTATACATACCAAACATCGCTCACATGACTGAAACGCGAACGGTTGCGTGATAATCGGCCTTGAGCTTCGGCTAGAATCGAGACATGTTATCGAGTAGTGTTTTGATTTCGATATGTAATGGGAGGGACGTACTTGGTGTTGGGATTCAGACTGAATTTGAACAAGATGGATTTCACAGCGATGTAGATAAACGCGGGACGCCGCAGTCTGGAATACAGAGAAACTGGCAGAGGGTCGATGGAGGCGACACCCACAGGGACTACGAAAGCGCTGCCAGTGGGCAACGAAGTTTGTAAAACATCGGACGCATCTTCAACAATCCTAGGCTGAAGACTCGGACCCCACTTTCACATGGTGCTACCCTCGGTGAATGGCAGAAGAATTCCAAGTGTAGATTGCGTACTTGTTGGAATATGGAATAGACACGTTGATCATCGTCGAGCGTGACATCGTCGAGTCAGAACTCTGGTCCGGGTTAGCTGATGTCCTTGCAGCGGAACCCAGAAAATTAAGCTATCCTGTGCGGCGTCTAACTTCGATGTCAAACAATAACAACGATTTGACACACCCCAAACACGCGCTTAACACACGTTCTTCCGACTTTCATCACCCCCCTCCCATTGC
>QMFE01002835.1:0-23883 GCA_003314665.1 Tricholoma sp. MG77
TTTCTCTAACTACCGGCTTCCTGTAGAAATCTCCAACCCGCGTCTAATAGTGGTGGTTGGTTTACTAGGCCTCATATCTAACATTGTCGGCTTGTTCTTGTTCCATGGTGATTATCGGATCTTCTCCCTAAACAGCTCGTCTAATCGCCTTTCCCTACCAGAACATAGCCACTCCCATGACACCCCTCGTGTCTCCAGACCGCCCTCTATAACCTCGTCTTCTACACCCCAATCCATTCTGGGAGATCCGCTACCCTCCAACAAAATCCCAACCCGTCCGCGACGACGCTCCCAAGCGTCTTCGGATTTTTCTTCTCTGTACGGACATCCTGCCGCGACCCGGGCGTCTCTTGTGCAGACAGCCAACGAGATTGCTATGGCTCGCTCCCCTTCTCCCACTGCCCGACGACATAGTTTCTCACACCATCACCATTTGCTAGATACCGAACAACCGACTCTAGCCAGCTCATTCAAAATCTCACCCACCGAAGGTGAATTTCCAGGTCCCCTTTTATCAGAAAATACCCCCCTGTTACATGCCGAGCAAAATGGCAAGTCTGGTCATGGCGCCCACGGACACTCTCATGCCGGGTCGATGAACATGCGCGCGTTGGTGCTGCACGTCATCGGCGATGCGCTTGGCAATGTGGGTGTCATTGCGACAGGCCTCATCATCTGGCTTACGGAGTGGAGTTTCAAATACTATTGCGATCCGATTATCAGTCTTATCATCACATGTATCATATTTTCAAGCGCACTCCCGTTGGGTACGTCGCTCTCTTCCCTTGTCTATTTCCTATATATGAGGTTTTGTCCTGTAGTTCAAAGCGCGTCTTTCATATTGTTACAAGGCGTTCCTCCTACCATCTCCTTGGAAGAAGTCCGGGGATCCATCCTCGAGGTTGAAGGAGTGCTTTCACTTCATGAATTACACGTATGGCAACTATCCGAGTCCAAAATTGTTGCTTCCGTACATGTCCTTGCATCCCGAGACCATGACTTTATGCCTGTAGCCGCAAAAATTCGAAAGGCACTACATCATCACGGTATCCACTCGAGTACAATCCAACCAGAATATCATTATCCAGGAACAGTCCTACCTGCCCAGCAAAAGGTATGGTACATTTCGCATACTAGCAGACCATTTTAACCAATGTGATTTGCTCAGATAAATGGGGAGACTTCTTGTCTCATCCTTTGCCCTTCCGACCATGAATGTGACCCTGTTGAAAATTCGTGTTGCCGTTAGCAATCGCGTCCTTTCTTATCACTTGGCAAAGACTAATCTCTTTGTTTATAGCTCCCCCGCCATCCGACGTCTAAGTGCAACTTTAGAGCACTCATTAATTAACCATATTACATCGAATCTGGTACCTGTAGTACTATATCACTATCATCCCAACTCATTCATGAACACGGGAAAGTTTGCTACAAAAGACTGCGAGGATGCCAGCCTCTGTAGAATGGTGACACTCGTATGACTCTTTTTTCTCTCCCGCAGTTCTGCGGCAAACCTGCGAGCAATTGCTGCGCTTGGTTGTCCCGGCAAAGAGGGATGTTCTCCCATCACCGACCGGATCGCCAACTCGAGGTGCAACGCAGCAGACAAAGCTGACGACACGATAGTCACAAGCAGTTCAAGATTCATGGTTTGTTCGGGAGGGTGATGGTGGTCAATCGCATCGATCAGGGAAGGCGATACGATGAATAGAAAGATCGGTAGAAGCGGGGGAGTGTTTAGCGATCGAGGCATGGTCAGTACAAAGGTGGCAATGCGCCGACAAATTTCCATCTCCCCTAAACTGGCAGAGACTGCCAGCTCCGACCAGAGGAGGTGGAGGAATTTGGATGGTGGAGTGATCCTAATATAGCGTTCGATGTATAGTGCTGGTGCTTGTCCTGATCGTATCACTGCCAGAGCTGCTTGGATGTGTTGCCTTGGCTCGTTTTCACGACTGGTTGGACTGTGTGGTGGAAGTGTGCTTGCTGTTGATTGATAGTCAACAGCTGTGTGATACTATTGTAGAACGGGAAACGAACCATTGCTTTTGATTCCAAGTGCCTTCCCTACAGCAAGTCGTACAGAAGGAACATCAGTTCTTGGCGGCAAATTCTTGGTTTTGCCTTTCTTATCATTGAACAATGACAAGATTTGTGGGCTGCAAAGCGAAAGAACGGGGCGAGGGCAAGAAGAGAGTAGCAGTGTCTGTAGAATCTCCAAATGAATCGGGGCAGTGAACCTGGAGAGATAAATTCAGCTATGCCTTGAACAAAATAGTAGGACTTACCCTCCCAGCTGTACCTCTCTCACAAGCGCTTTGACGACGCCGACAAGAGTCCAACTGAGAAGAGGGCTGGTAAAATAAGACACTCCATTGTTCAGGACGTCCCCATCAATTTTCTGTGCAACGCGGGCCTGAATCGCTTGTGAAAATAAGGTTGCTGATATCCTGAGCAAGGTCCTTGGTTGGGTTGACCTAAATTTAATTGTCAGTCATGCACAAGTGTCCAACAATATAGACTCTACCTGAGGATACTGTCTTCTATTCCCTCGCTGCTACTATCAAACAGTGCTTTAAACCATGCACTGAAAGCAGCAGCATCATCACCGGACAACTTGTCAGCCGAATACACGATATCATTCGCAGTAAGATAACTGGCGGAAAGGATTCTACCTTCTAAAGCGAACGTACGGGTTTCGAGCTGAAATGGGTCATTAGCAAAGGCAGAAGACCGTGTGGCTTAATACGTGCATGAAAGCGTGATATTGTGTATTGCACGAACAATACCACGTCTCCAAGATGAGTGACAGCAGTCTGAGGATCCCCTTGGAAGTTGGAAGACAGTATCAGCGTACATGGGATAAAACAGTGAAGTGGAGTAGTCCCTACCAACCGTTTCGCAATCATACTGCTCCAGGAAAAGGAGAGCGCGAAAGATTATTTCACATATTTTCACATGTATCGCCAGGATATCAAGCGCTACTTCATATGTGTATAATAACCTGCACAGATGGCTAAGAGATTCTACATCAAACACACCAGCAAGGGTCGTGAAACGCTGGAAATGAACATGTTAACATCATGTATGAGGGGTTAATACAAACCTACTCTGAGCGCAACGTCAGCAAATGCACTATGACTGCCAGTATCCCGCCATACACGATCGATCCAGGGTTGAAGATCCTCAACGCTGAAGTCAGGTGTTACTTTGGACTCAATATAAGACTGCCTCATGTTGTGAGCATACAACCTGTCACTAGAGAAGAATTTCCCTGACTTCTAGATCAAGGCCAACATCCCGGGCTTCACCACGAAGCCCGGGCATGTTATAATTTGAAATTAGAGGATCATGCTCTACGGCGAAGGACAGATCAATGAGCTCAATCTGCGTAGCATATTGAAGGAGGTCTCGATAGAATGACCGCAAGCTACGAGAATTCACGTTAGTCACATTAATGCAAGCCAAACGACCCAGTGTACCTTTCTTCTTGTGGCATGATGGGCCCGGCCGCAACTGAAAGTACTTGGTCACATTGCGTGATGAGGTCGGTGCGTCGGGAAGCAGCCAAAAGCGCCCCTTGGATTGCGCGTTTCTGAAATAAAGTCAACGAACTGTGGAAAAAGGGAACTCAAGCCTACCCAGTCAGCTTGATTGATACCATCAGCATTTACAGCTTGTTCGAATAAGATCAGAAGGCGAGGAAGCTATGTTAAGTGCGCAGACCAGAGTTGACAAGATTGTTGTAGCAGAACAATGTGGGTGCTTACACGGCCGACAATGAAAGATTTCCAGATTAATGCATTTCCATTGCTGTGCGACATGCATGTTAAGGCAGAGATAAACAGTTGCGTGCAAAACACCAAGGGGGTCCAGGACACCCATCTAAAGAGGCCCACCAGCAATGCCACACAGCCAGAACTATCTCCCGAACCAAAATCCTGCGCTCTGTAAGAGATCTCAACGAATGTAAGGCTGGATGGCATGAGACGAAATCTGCATCATACCATATGGTGGAAGACGAGACTAAATGTTATTATGTCCGACTCCGAGCTGGCCCCTAAAATATCACCCTTTCCAAGCGCCAATTGAAGGGTGTGCATGATTTGTGCCTCTCTTGCAGCCTTAGCATCGTCACCAAGCAGGAGACTCAGAGAAAGAACGAACGTCTCCAATACTTGTCGAACATCCGCAGCAAGGCGAAAATTCTGTAGTAGACTGTTTGCGTCCGCGAAATGCACCATGGCTTGTGCAGTAGAAACTTGTGATATGTCTGAAACACATGACAACAGGAGTATCACTAGTTCAGAAGCAGCAGTTGTCAGTTGATGATATGGTGACATGGGAAGCGAGTGTGCCGTTCTTAGCAAAGCAAGGGCATCCTGGACGGTACCCAATACAGTAATGGGAGACTCCCCGTATGGAACAACGGAGCCAACTGATGGCAAGCCAGAAGAATAATGAGCGTCTAGGGCAAGACGACAAAGAGTATCCAATGTGGTAGGATCATGGAGTTCTGGTGAGCGAGCCGCCTGGAGCAAGGTTGCCACAAAGATTGCAACCGACAATAAGCCATCCTGGATAGCAAATTTCAGATAATCTTGAAGGTCGGGATCTCCGGGATAAGAACGATAGAGCACAAGAACAGAGTCTTTGCTAATGTTATCAGCCAGTTTACCCCAACGGCAGCATGTTACTAACTGCTAAGATTGGTTTCAACCGTGGTGGAGTCATGGACGTTGGGTTCTTTGGAGATTAAAAGCCTGCATAAGCTCAGCCACTGTCACGTCATATAATGGTCTGCGTAGCAGTAGAGACGCGAAAAAAGAAACTGACTTTAGAAGAGGAAATACCACTCTGAAAACAATTCCTCGTGAGTTCTGCGAGGGACATCCAAGCAGAGCGAGATTCAAGTTGTGACTCTGGAACTAACTCAGGCTCAAACAGATGTTTTGTAACTTGAACTTGTATATACTTAAGTACGGTACTTCCCACGGGGTTATCACACCTTGGCGATCAACCTACGTGTTTCTTGTGGTGTGAATCGCAGAATGATGGATAGCACCTTCACAAGACTTGGCTATAGAAAGCAAACAAGCGTATTAATGGGAAAGCTCATATATAACCTGGAAGTATCACTGACCCGCATCTCCTTGTTTTCAAGGAACTGCAAAATCACGTTTCTAAGGTATTCCAAATTTATTTCCTTATCGTTCATTTGTTGCGCTGGTGGGGCTAGCACAGGGGAAGCGACTCTGGATGGAGGATCGGAAGAGATCGAGGTGCGAGTATCTGTTGAGCTGTTGCTCCAATATCCCACGCCAGGATTTCTTTGGCGCTCAAGTAACGCAGCAGATGACTGAACCTTGCGTAACTCTTCGCGAAGAGTCTGATAAAAATGTGAACATTCATCACTACGAATGCAGCGGCACAATCTGACCTTGTTATTCAGGCGTAATTGAGCCTCCCGTGACCTGCTTTCTTCAACTTGTTGTTCGAATGCTGAGATTTTTCCATTAAGCTCCAACTCCTGGGCTCTGGCTAACTTCTAATATACAATATCAGATCGACAATAACGAAGGTCGGGGACGAAAACACATACTTCTATCTCTCTGATCTTAGAATCGCTAAGCCGAAGTTGCGAAAGTTGATCATGCAGCAAGCGAGATTCGTCTTTCAACTTGTCAATCTCAGCTCTCAATTCTGCAACCGTTTCTTCCTCGTGTTCGCGAGTGGTTGCCGCTGAGCCAACTTCCTTCTTCAGCTGATCTACCTCTCTAACCTTGTCACGTAGCTTTCGACTCCACTCTGCCTCACCGTCGCTTCGTTCCTTCTCAAGAGCCCTGAGGTTCCTCTTGAGATCAGATATCTTGGACTCATATCTGGCTTCGGTGGCAGATAGCAAACGCGCTACTTCGCCTGCGGAAGTTAATGGCTCTCGTGACCGACCTTCGTGTTCGCGTCGGACCTCTGCTAGTTCGTCCCTGAGTAGTGTATAGCGATCGTTGGCCTCCCGTAACTGATACTGAAGTTCAGTGTTTTGACTTTGAAGAGATTCCAGGTGAGATTGGGCCGATTCGACTTCGGCTTGACGGAGTTGAAGTTGATCGAAGAAAGCGTTTTTATCCCTTGTGACGTTATTCAGCGAATTTTCTAGCGTGGTTATAAGTGCAGCCTTAGAGGACAACTCTTTCGCATGTGTATGCTTTTAAACACTAATTAGCCAGCAGAAGATAAGATTCACAGATAGTTAGAAACAAACCTTGAGAGTAGCCCCTTCCAACTCCAACTGCCCCGTGAGTACGGAGATGTCTTTCTCGTACCCTTCCTTGATGCTAATGATATCATTTTCAAACTGGGTCTTCAAAATGTCCAGAGCCTTTTCCTTTTCTGCCTTCGCTCCCTCAATCTCGCTCCGTAATTTGGTCTTTTCGGCGTGTTCCCTATCTTTGTCACTCCGGTCTCTTTCTCTAAGAGTTGTTGCCTCCCTGAAGGCGTCATCCCTTTCTTTTTCAGCTTTGACGAGTTTCTGTCTAACTGTCTTCAGTAAGCTTATGGCCTTCACACGTTTTTCCTCCTCTTCCTTGGCCACAGCTTTGGCGTTTCCGACCTCCTGCTGGAGTCGATCAATGTCTTCCTTCTGCTTTGTGGCAGCTTCTTCAGCGATGGAATCTGCACCTTCAGCAGCTTTCAAAAGTGCCTCTGCTTCATGAAGTTGTGTTCGAAGTTTCTCTATTTGATCCGATTGAGCAGCAGACTCTAGTCGATGTGTATCACGCAGCTCATTAATGCGCTCCGCTTGCCCTAAAAAATACTACTAAGCTAAATTGAAGTAGAGAAGTGAGATATACATACTTTCAAATTCATAATTCAAGCGGTCAACGTCGTGTTGCACATTCTACAGGGATGGGCATTGGGAACTTGCACTGAAATTCAACATAGTCACAGACCTGGACCTTGGAAGACATATGTTGGAGGTAGTCACGAAGGGCAATAGTATCGTGGACACTCTCCAACGTCGTCAACTCGCGAACAACCAAGTCTGCGGCAGCTTTTTCAGCTTGCAACTTCTTGAAAGAAGTTGATACATCTCAAGGAGAAAAAGTTTAGATAAGTCATGTTAAGTAAACAGTGCATACCCGTAAATCGCTGTTCGACTTGTTTCAACCTCTCTTGAAGGGCTTCTATATCTGTAGAACCGGAATGGCTATCAAGCATCACCGAAGCAGCTTCAGGAAGATCCTGTACTGGCTCAATTTTGGCCGATAATTCGCCTGCTAGGAGTGAATGTGTGCTTTCTGACGTGGATTTTCGTGGGGAAGATGGTAGTAATTGAGCGGCTGGAGTCGAAACGGGGATGGGTGCTGCATGAGCTAATGGCACGGCTGCCTCTAATTCAAAGGCAGCCTTGGGAGACTCGGGCAAAGGTGTGGAGCAGGGAGAAAGAGAACGCTGGCTTGCCGAATTCGGTGGAGTAGGGGAGACCCTAGCTGATGCGCCAGTAGATGAAGGGTTGGAGGCATCACCGATCGCGAAGGCAGCAGCTTTCAGCCTGTCTTCGAGAGTAGACTTTGGTGACCTCTGGTCTTTAACCCCGACGTTCTTTGGGCTGGGGCTACCGGGGCGTTGTGCAGCCAGAGATTTACGAAGATTGACCAAGGCTGATTCTGCCAACTGACCAGAGGATAGTGGTGACGACGGGCGCAAGTGTGGGTCGATGGAATTGGAACGAGAAAGTGGTTCATCTGTAATTGACGGAGGAGGCTGGGATGACAAGCTTTCAACAGCCTGGAAGATCTGGGTGAACATGGTATCTCGTTATCGAACACGATATATGTATCCGTCAAATTTGCCAACCATTCGAAACCAAACAGTAGGTTACGGTAAGTTGGTCGATTTCAAACTGCTTACGACGCGACACTTCCAGTATCACGTGGTTCTGTACTACATCAATCTTCAAGTTGAACCTCAGATTCTTTGCCTTTCCCGTTGGCAACTACCTGTATGGAGGGTGTTGTAATGGAAGGCCCTTCTGTTCCGTTGCTTTGCCCAGTGCTTGCTAATTGCCACGCCGGGATAGATGGTCTCCCTAATACAGGAAGAGGCGACGAAGGGATGCTGCCTGGCCCACGACTAAGTAATAGCGCCTTCAACGATTTCAGTTCCTGCTGCAATTCAGCCAATGATTGAGATTGCGTCTCCCTATTCTTTTCGATCATCTGGCAGACATGGATTAGAGAACGAATTAATAATGACGATCTCAATTGATTACCTTGGGCAACATCTCCCACACATTATTAACCTCATCACGAATTTCACGCATTTCGTCCCGTGTCCTATTCTCTCCGTCATGCATCTCTTTCACCGCCGTTTCAACCTCTGTTATCGCTTTGTCAATTATTGTCTTCTGTTCCTCAACCGCGACTCGGACAGCAGCCGACTCGGATTGTATTTCCTTGAGAAGCGCTTCAGCTGCGTCAAACTGGGCTGTCAAGGCATCACGATCCTCCTCGTAAGCCGTGGAGTTTGGTGGGTGCAGGTAGGGCGAAAGGTATTTCTGGGATGACAAATGAATTCACAATGTTTTGACAGCAAGGCAAGGCGTACTTTGAACAACGTTACGGCTCCATAAGCCACAGAACCAGATATCACAGCAGTAATCTCCCCCACAGAAGATATCAGCATGTCTCAATGGTCACGGGGAAACAGCGTACAAAGTAATCTCGCCAATCCCACTGATTGGCGAATGGAGGAAGATGTCCTGGAGGATAATGTGTGGGGTAGGGTGAAGCGCTGTTTAAAGAACTTTGTTTAATGGCAACATCGATTTCCGTCGGTGTTAAGCCTTTTGCCTCCAGAAATTGTATACGCTGTGTGAGTGATGAAGCCTGGGTCTAAAGGAGCATGAAATAGAAATTTGTAAAGTGGATAGTATAACAATCACCTTTGGATCGGCAAGGAATATGACAGCGTTGCGAATGAGCTCTTGTCGATCTGCAGCAGACATTGGAACTTGAAGTTTGTATTTATTACGACCGTGACCGGATTCGGAAAGACTCGGAGAATGCCGTACCAGTGAAATTTGGCGTTTGCAGTAAATTTACTTTGAACAACTTGCTCGAGGACCATGTTTCAATGGGCAGTTTCCAAGGCTGTCTCCCGAGGTCTCGTCTCAGCCCGATGTATGTCCATTTCTTTGCCATCATCACATCCTTCTTACTCTTCCCAAGTTTCCTTCCAACGCATTCCTTGGAAGCCTTCGCTGAACATCCCACATAATTTGGGTATGTATATACGCGTCTTTTACATCACCCCGCTTTCATTTAACTGTTATCCAGGTGCCCGTAGAGGATATGCCGAAGTCTTTTCACGTAAGAAGCCACATATGAATATCGGCACAATTGGTTTGTCTCCACTGCATCAGACTTGTGAACTTTGCCTCACCTCAACACAAAGGACACGTCGACCACGGGAAGACCACTCTAACAGCAGCTATCACCAAGGTCATGGCTTCTCAAGGCGGGGCCAAATTCACTGACTACAGTCAGATAGACAAAGCTCCCGAAGAGAAAGCCCGTGGCATCACCATTAATTCTTCTCATGTCGAATATGAAACAGATGCTCGCCACTATGGTCATATAGATTGTCCTGGGCATGCCGATTGTCTGTTACCCCTTTTACGTTTTCTGTTTCAACTTCTCACTTATTCGAGTGTAGACATCAAAAACATGATAACAGGGGCTGCTCAGATGGATGGTGCAATCATTGTTGTATCTGCAACAGACGGCCAGATGCCCCAAACTCGTGAACATCTTCTCTTAGCTCGCCAAGTTGGAATCAAGAGACTGGTAGTTTTTATTAACAAGGTGGATCAAATTTCGGACCCCGAAATGCTGGAGCTTGTAGACATGGAAATGCGTGATTTGCTGTCGACGTATAATTTCGATGGCGAAAACACTCCAATAGTTATGGGTTCAGCCCTTGCGGCTTTAGAAGGACGAAATGATGAAATTGGGTCGACAAAAATCTTCGAACTTGTCAAAGCCTGTGACGAATGGCTTGAGCTGCCCCCTCGCAAGTACACCCACTAACCTTGTATTTCCAATCGACTGATCCTTGTTCCAGGTGATCTCGAGAAGCCTTTCCTTATGCCGATTGAGGGTCAGGCGCTTCTGTGTTGTTTTGATTATTGCCTCCTCACCTTGTGAACAGATGTCTTTTCTATTTCCGGCCGAGGAACCGTCGCAACTGGCCGGGTGAGTGGTCCGGGCCATGTACATGATTCAATATTAACGCCAAGATGTCAGGTCGAACGAGGCGTCGCGTCGAAGGGAGCTGATGTCGAAATTATCGGTCTTGGCAGCACCTTCAAAACGACACTCACAGGCATTGGTCGGTGCAATGAACTTTATGATAATGTTACTCTCTCTGATGACGTACAGAAATGTTCCACAAAGAACTGGAAAGAGTGAG
This sequence comes from Tricholoma sp. MG77, assembly GCA_003314665.1. Classification (NCBI taxonomy): domain Eukaryota; kingdom Fungi; phylum Basidiomycota; class Agaricomycetes; order Agaricales; family Tricholomataceae; genus Tricholoma; species Tricholoma sp. MG77. The sequence continues at coordinate 10,474 of QMFE01002835.1, forward strand.
AGTCTTGTTTTGTCGATTGCGATCTATTCCATATACCGTTTTAGGCCGAGGCTGGGGACAACATGGGCGCCCTCCTACGCGGTGTCAAACGTGAGCAAGTTCGTAGGGGCCAAGTTGTTGTAGCTCCAGGCTCCATAAAGGCCGTGAAGAAATTCCAGGCTCAGATCTATGTAGGCCAAGGATTTGTTTGAGTTGGAAACAATTTACCTCTGCTTCTAAATTAGGTCCTTACGAAAGATGAAGGTATAGGGAGTCTAGGTATCTTAGATCACTTGGACTAACACCCTTCCATAGGTGGTCGCTATACTCCATTTATGGCCAACTATCGCCCCCAGCTCTTCCTCCGAACGGCAGACATCACAGTCAGTCTGAGCTTCCCCGAGGGAACACCAGATGCTGCAGAGAAGATGGTACGACCATCGCTCATTGAAGTGGATTTGCTGAGTAAAGTTATTTCAGGTTATGCCTGGTGACAACGTCGAAATGGTGTGCGATCTCTACTTCGATGTTGCGGCAGAAGTTGGCTCTCGGTACGTGACTATTCCCTCATCTTCCGAGTTTACGTTCGCTCATGTTAAATGATAGCTTCACACTGCGCGAGGGCGGAAAAACCAGTACGCCTTATTTGTTACCCTTTTAAAGGTGGCTCACTGTCTTTTCTAGTTGGCACTGGTATCATTACCAAAATTCTGGATGCCGCATAAGGATATGGGGAGATGTATGCTACACTCACACTTACGTTATGCACCTCAACTCTACTCACTTCAACTATCTACAACAACTCACTCCATCGCAAAAGTAAGATTAATACCGTCGAGCCAAGTGTGGTTATTTGTCTCAATTTATGCACTGGGCTTTGACTGCTATGAAGCTTCAAGATTGAGCGCAAGCATCCATGTACGTGTCGCCTGCTATCCAAGGTGTAAACAATATTTAAGCCTGTCTAATCAATACTCTTTCCCCTGCCCCCCAAGTAAACTAGCAACAGCATCAATTCTGCTAGCTACATCCATTTGCATCAGATGGGATTCCGTGTAAGCAGATGAGTCCTTCTCCCACTTACCACTAGCGATAAATCTTGCATCCGATGCTTGACAGTGAACCGATGAACCGGAAGTAGACACCTGAGTTGTCTCTCCAGTTCTCCGTAGTTTCTGAAGTCCTTCACAATTGATGGTCATCTGGATCATGATATCGGCTAAATCGTCGAGACAGACTAGGCTTCGGAATGTCAAACAATTACATATCCGTTCCAATGCTGATCATCTCGATTTAACTTACTAGTAACTTCCTGAACAACCACGAAGATGGGGTTGTTGAGACAGACCACCATCCATGTTCTCTTCCTCTGCAATTTGGATGCTTTTTGGGAAATGTTCGGAGTGGCACAAGTAGCATAAGCAGCCTCCCATGAGAGCTCGTAGGTGCAGGAGCGGACCTCTTCATCAAGCGCTTTTCTGTGGCGCAGACAAAACTGACATTTCATCAGCTTCACAACACAGGAGCTAGCATCGTAGCATACGTCTTACAGTCGTAGATTCAATGTGTTCGTGTGAGGCCCGGGATCCCTATAGCCCCTGGCATGAATCAGGAATCAGAAGTCATGATGACTTCTTTCAATACGCCGATTTCGAATTTGCGGTCTCCGAAGTATTTTCCGCTGAGAAAACTTCTTTGGCAAGTATATGATAAGACAAGACGGCATCGTCCATACTCAATTGAAGCCGCCCGAACATCAAGGCGAAAAGGAGAGGGTCAATTACACCACGCAGTTGGGCAAGACAATGTTCATTAGCCCACTGGCGGCCCCACCTATTACAGATTCTTCATACCGTATCTTCCGCATAATCGCTTTCAACATTATCAGCTTTGACACACCTGTCTGTTCGTCAAGAGAACATCACCAAGCATTAATGTGAATAGACGGAACGCACCGAGCAATGGCAACCTCAATCCGGCCGCCCGAGGTGCAAGCACATTCAATATTCAAGCGCTGAGCGCTGAGCCCCGGCCAAAGGCCCTCCGCAGATGTTCCTATTCGTAATTCACGGGCCGAACCCCCGACTCGGAGTCCGATACAAATTCAAAGCTCCTCTCAAGTCCCAACTTGAACTCAACTTAGAATGCAGTCCGTACTTCGGGTAGCTTCGTTATCGCGTCCGCTAGCATTTTGTAAACCAAAACCTTCGGCAGCTTTTGCACGCAGATCACAACTTCTTCGAACTCTTGTCAGTATGTATCGCTATAACCACCTGTAGAGAAATTTGTCTGACACCACGAAGCCAAGCGGTATACCGTTGAACATGAAGTCGTCGCTTTTGACGACTCGACCGGAATAGGCACAGTCTCTATCACAGACCACGCACAATCTGTCTTAGGAGATATCGTTTTCGTTGAATTGCCAGCACTAGGAACCGTGGTCGCACAGGGTGGTATGTATACCGTCCGTGCGTCTGAAACACGTTTATTATCTTTGCACAGACGAGATTGGGGCAGTGGAAAGCGTGAAAGCAGCCTCTGACATCGTGCGTGGTCGTAATGTCATCATTGTGAGCCCCTTGACACTCCTCTTAGTACGCTCCTGTCTCCGGAATAGTAAAAGAAATTAATGAGGCCCTTTCCTCCGAGCCAAATTTACTAAACAAATCGGCAGAAAATAAAGGTTTGCTTGGGCACGGCGGACTCATCATATGATCGTTGGCTGATTGCTGGACAGGATGGCTATGCAAAATTAAACTGTCCAACCCATCTGAGGTAACTTGGAATATTTTCCTGTTGGTCTGTATGTACGCACACTCAATAAAACCGACAGATGGACACGCTGTTGACAGAGGAAGCATACAAAGCCAGTTCCGAAGCATAATCCGGTGGCCCTCCAAGAGTACTTTCGTCAAAATATACATCGTATATTGTCAAGCTTTCGATGTTCAAATGACAAAAAAGTCTAGTTATCTATGTCGATGGCTCGTACTGGTATTTCTCCCCGCGCGCCTCCATTCTCTCTTTCGCCTCTTTAAGCGCCCATGTTTGTATGCTGGCACAATTAATGTGGAAGTATCCAAGTTTGAATGAATAATGACGTACCTAGTGTCAGGTTTATAGTACAGCATGACGGCAGCAAATGCCATTGTTCCGAACATTCCAATATACCAAATGTTCTCCCAGTCCTCTTTCACCCGTTTTTGTCCGGTTGGGGGTGGCTAACTACAAGTTAGATCTCTCTTGTTAGCCAGTATATACGAAGACAGACCTTTTCACCGAATAACCAGCCGGAGGGCTCATTGTATTGGGGAGCTTCGTGCGAGGAAAAACGCTTGCCTTGTATGCGCGGTGCTGCGATGCGTAGAGCTCGTAGCGGCGATGAAGAGAGCATGAAGGATAATGACAACCGGTCCTCAGGCCTGATGGGCAACAGCTTCGTAAATAAACAATAGTCAACTTCCGAGTCAGTATGTGAACTTCCAAGTTTCATTTATTCAGTTCTTTTGACAAGATCTTATAGTCTACGCCCTCTACATCGCACGAGCCATTATCTTCTCCACTGTATCCCGGAGAAGTAATGTCAATTTGAAATCTAAAGCCATATTTTTCATGAACATAGTAGTTTGGATGAAGTCCGACATGGACTAACCCAAAGGCATCATAAAACTCTACTGCATGAACATTGCCTACCGTTGCAAGTCAGTAAAACGCCATAAGTTAGTTACCGACCCATAGACTAAGAAAACTGACTCTTCAGTACAGTCAGGACAAGTTTGTCCATCTTCCAAGCAATTCCGATATTTTCTAGCCACCGCAGCAGTGATCCTCCTAACCCAGTACGTCGGCTACTGCGTAAAACTTGAAGGTCATAACTGCCACATTATTAGATTGGAAATTCCGAGAAAACGAAGCAGAACTGACCAATAGAGAATATTACTGTAATCCTCGTACTCGAAGCGAAACATAGCGAATGCAGCTAGTTTCTCTTCAGTCTGAACCAGTAAGAACCGAGACAAGGGATCGAACAGTTCTACAAGTTTTGCGGCAGGATCCCATCCGAAAGACGAACGAGAGTACCTATATACGCCAGCTCAGCCACATTCGACAAAAAATATAATCTTGACATCATAAGGATAACGCACAGGTCCCGCATGTTCGCTTCAAAGATGTTCCAGATGGAGCTGCGTTCATGATCTTCCAAGTTCGCGGAATGAACTAACCTGAAACCATGGCTATGGCTATCTGTACAGCAATATGTACTAGCAGGGAACTTTGATTTTACTCACAGAACGTTCGGCGTCAGATTTACAGAGGACTGGAGAAGTTTGTATGATGAAGCCTATGTGGCTGTATGAAGAGCCTAGATGAAATAATTAACACAGCAAGTTACCTCGTTGGCGTTCCGAACGACTTTGGACCCAACACTCAGGCTAGCGGCAGACATTAGTGCTACACCCTGGCTACACCCTTACGTAACTATCACTTGAAAAGTTGGATCCCTTCCGTTGCTTCAATACCATGAAACTCGATGCTACTGACCTTCGGTATCTTACATCTGACGAATTTCGTATTCTGACAGCGGTATCGTTGAACCTCAGAATTGGACGAGATATATTTACCGAAGTTGGAATTTCATAGGTGGAGATGGGTTCCAAGAACCACGAAGTAGTCCCGACTGTCCTGATTGTCCAGATATCTGGCCTGCGGAACGGAGGAGTTAGCAAGCTCATAGGGTCACTTGCAAAGCGTAATTTGGTATCCAAAGTTCAAAATTCAAAATGTAAACACCCTCGTACACGCTTTACAAAAATCGTTGATCACTTTTCGGACAGATGACGGATACAGGTTGACCTACGGTGGTTACGATTATCTCGCCATGCGTGCGATGTCAAAAAGGGACTCGATGCATTCTGTAGGGAACCAGATTGGAGTTGGAAAAGAATCTGGTGAGGCATTCGACTTCTCGCACTTACAATCGTCGCTCACATGAAGGAAGACATTTATATCGTTGCAAACGCCGAGGGGAAGGAGATGGTATTGAAAATTCATCGGTATCGCAGTTCAAATGGTCGTCCATTGCCAAACTGAATGACAGGCCGCAGACTTGGACGAATCTCGTTCCGCGCGATCAAGGCAAAAAGAGACTATCTCGGCAAACGAAAATCTGCTTCCTGGATGTACATGTCTCGTTTAGCGGCCCAAAAAGAGTGGGCTTTCATGAAGGTAGCTCTGATTTTTGAGCTTAGTGTTGGTTCTTATGTTGGAAGGTGTTGCATGAACATGGTTTTCCTGTTCCTCGGCCAATCGACCAAGCAAGGCATTGTGTTTTGATGGAGTTCATTGATGCCTTTCCTCTGTAGGCCCATTTGGCCTTACCGTCTTCCTCTCCTCATCGTGCAACAGTCGGCAGATCTCCGAAGTACCTTCGCCTGGGAAGCTCTACTCAACGCTCATGGATTTGATTGTTCGGTTTGCCCATGCGGGATTAATTCATGGTGATTTTAACGAATTCAACATTCTTATCCGGGCATCTGGGCAGCCCGTCGTAATCGATTTCCCACAAATGGTCAGCACGTCCCATGAGAACGCAGAGTGGTGAGGCTCCTACCTACCCATTTCTCCCTTTAATGACTGAAGGCTGTTCAGGTATTTTAATCGCGACGTCGAGTGCATTCGGACATTCTTTAAACGTCGATTTCAATATGAAAGCGCACTGTTTCCCAGGTTTAGGAAAGTACTAGCTGACGGTGCTTCCGAGGGAGAGACCTTCAGATTGGATGTTGTAGTGGAAGCTAGTGGATTTGGCCGGAAGGACATGAGGATATTGGACGAGGTTAGTGCCATCCACATTAGGCTTAGATGCAGGGCTCATGATATACAGTATATGGAAAAAATAAACAATGATGAAACAAATTTGAGCGAGGATGATGATGATGATGATGATGATGATGATGACGACAACGACGATGAAGATAGCGATAATAACAATGCATCTGAGGAAGAGGGAGCTGAGGCTGATCTTCCAAGCATGCAGGCTGGTGAGGAAGAGAACAGTGGCACAGAACAGAGTGCTGTAGACGTCGAAGACCAAGTTCGGAGTTCCTCGTCACGGACACCCTCCCCTTCCCTTGCAAGATTGACCACTGCTCTTCACTTGAGTGGCATAAAAGGTATTGTCTCCTCCGACCTGACTAAGGAGCATGCGAGGCAACAACGCAAATACCACTCTAAACGAGGAACTCATCACGCTGGTCGCCCTCGGGGAAGCAAAGCGAAACAGGACACACGGGTCAAGTTAGACAGAGGTGGGATGTGGGATTAAATTTTTGTAATATGTACGATCTACTTTTCGTTAGTCTATACTGCAAGGGGTTAGCGCTTAGCATCGGGTCGGATGTTATTTAAACCTTCCCACCGACTCAACTTCCTACTTTTGTGTCATCGTTTCTGCATATCCTTGCACTGAAATTTCTCTTCATTCTTCTGTATCGAGTTCAATGGACAAGGCAGATCTTGAAACCTATCAAGTGCAGCTCTCCCAGGTGGAACTTGCCCTTTCGTCAGATCCGACTAACGCAGAACTCGCCTCACTACGCTCAGAATTAAAGGAGCTTATTCAACTCACTCAAACCGCAATTTCTCAAGTAGAAGCGACATCTTCGTCAAAATCGGACGTCAGTCGCAAGGTTCATGCAGCTACACCGACACAAACATGGTCAGCTGGAGATGAGTGCTTAGCGAAGTATTCAGCGGATGGGGGTTGGTACCCTGCTCGGATCACGTCTCTGGGAGGTTCGGTGGATAATCGTGTATACAGCATTGTTTTCAAAGGTTACAACACAACCGAACTCGTTAAAGCCTTCGAAATCAAGCCTCTCCCCCCAAACCATTCTGGCTTTGAACCATCATCGAACAAACGTAAATTGAGCAAAGTGGAGGAGGAAGAAAGAGAAAAGAAGAAGAAGAAAAATGAGAAAAAAGTAGAGGCAAAGGCGGCGAAAGCGAAAGAGCAGACTCAGAAACAGGCAACTTGGCAGAAGTTCGCCAAGAAGTCGGAGAAAAAGGGTGTACACATCGCCGGAGTTTCTGGGACAAGCATATTCAAGACCCCGGATAATCCTTTGGGAAAAGGTTCTTCTCTTTTGCACATTAATGTCCCTTTGTTGACTTTGGCTTTTAGTGGGGGTGACTGGCAGTGGCAAGGGCATGACCGAGGTCGCATTGCCAGGAAAACACAAGTTTGTGGCGGGCGAGGATGATGTGTAGCAATGAAACTGTTCGTTCTTCTCTTGGACCATCGCTTTGTGCTTGCTTATTATATGCATAGGTATAATTGTGTGTACCATTTATCTCCAACTCTCCATTGGGCCATCCACCCCGCTGGTCGTGGTCTTCTGCACGAATGTGATGTTTCACTTCCCTTTCCGTGTCCCCCTTCCACAGTTCTCATGCCACTCTTCCTTTGCCCTGTCATTCCCTTAGAACTATGGTGTCTTTGAAGCATTTCCCATGGAGACCTGTCGTCGTTTTTGTTATCGCTCCGTGAATCTTCTCATGCACCATGTCGCTAAGTAACAACTATATCATCATTCAGACGTTCCTGCTAATACAAGCTCATTCGCCGTGGCATTTTCATGGGACCTGGTCTTGTTCACCAACCCCAAATTTGCCGATCTACTCTATGGAACACCCATTGAAGCGATAGCCAGGACAGTAGGTCCATTGCCAGTGTAATCATTTGTGCTTATGAACGTTTGGGGATATAGAGCGTCTTGAGCATTTAGTTCAACGGCGAAACCCACAGCTGATTGAACCATTCCTCGTAAGCCGAGTCCTTCAGTAGGGTGAGCGCGACGCTTGGTTTGGTCGTACAAGATTATTTATTGTACAAGTTACCAAAGAGCGCAGAGCTCGGGCAAACATTAAGCGTGTGGTACATAATCGAAAAATAAAATGAAACAAGCTTCAATTTTGTATTGCGACAGTGAAAGCAGAAGCCAGTTCTTAACCTCAGAAAGACTGATAAACGTCGCGCATCACCGCATTTTGCAGGCCTTCGTTCTAATTAAAATGATGAAGGGCAGTCGCGTCAGATGTTCAGACAACATACCGCTCGCTCTAGTTCAAGCAACTTCAGTTTTGCAATAGAGGCATCGTGTTGCAGACCCGCGACCATACTCTGGCGGACAGTTGACAGAAGAGCATAGAGAATATAAATCGATTTACCTTGGCAGTTTTGGAATTTAAACCTCTAAATGGTTCGAGTTCCTCAAACGCGACCGGCCAGAATCCGATGCTATGTAAATGGTCAGTGTCATAGGGCGAAGAAGGGATGGTGATAACCCACGTCAGCAATTGAGTGTGCAGCCTATCAATATGGGCTTCCAAACTTGACATGTAGATTGTGCGACGATGAGGAGCTCCAAGCGCCGATCTATTCGGCGTGAGCAAGCCTGATAAACGAGAAGCGAACATAAAAATCGACATACAACTCGTAAGGACTAAATAGTGATTTTTCGAGCGCATGGTTCCAAATCTTTCGGCGTTTGACCTCTCCCGTCTTGGCAAAAAGACGGGCATAGGGATGCGCAATCTTGAGTCTGGATGTTGACGGTCCGCGATAGCGCTCTCTGTTGTCCGACTGTACAAATCGGTCACTGGGAACGTACGGCGGAGGCAGGCTGGAATTATGCTGGGGGATCGCAGTTCCATAATCAGACGGATGAACGGAATTCGCGCTGGTAAGATCTGCAGCACTCGAATAAGTTGAAGAATCACTGGGGGACGATGGATGCTGGTATCCTGTGTAGTCTGGGTTAGAGGACGGGTAGGAAAGATAAAGGTCTTGGGCGGAAGACATGGTTGCGTTGAAGAGACACGATGAATGAAACAAAATTTTATACGGATAAATAAAAATGGAATAGACAACATGTGAATGGGAAGGGAAGGCAGGCACGATGATGAGCAGGCTTTGACACGATCCGCGCTGCCAGATTGGTTGAGATCTCGAGGTCCTGCATTTATGATGTGTAAATCTGGGTAAAAGCAGGCCAAGCTAGGACAGCGGGTGGGGCCTGAGAAGCCTGACGTAGCGATGCATATGTGCGCAACGTTGGTAGAAGAAAGAAAGAGAAAGTATCTTGCCAGAAAGCATATGATGGCCACAGACTCATTATCAACGAGTCAGAACACTCTGAGATCCTTTGAAAGACACTGTTGATAAAAGCCTACAGTGTTGACCGTTGCTGGCTCGACAAGGATCCTGGGACAGATCAGAAAATCGAAAAGAGGACTTCTTCGTACGTATGAGATCTTGAACTCCGTATCTCCGTCAACCTGGTTTTGGTATGCCCTTACAATAAAGGCAGACTGTGCCCCATGATCGTAAAAGCCGTCATTCGCGACCGACAGGAGCCGACGACAGATTTTGCAAACAGGTCTTCTTCCAATGCTTCGTGCGGCGAAACCGTGGGATGTGTACTAGGAATGTTGGTATAACATGGCTGGAGGTGCAAGCAAGCGAGGCCCAACTTGAAGGTGCGCCTCGGAGAGACAAGAATACTTGGAGAACCTATACGGATTCTATGTAACTGGAATTGCCAAGGAGAATGGAGGCAACGAAAAGATCGCGTACCTGCTTCTCTACAACTCCACGAGCGCTGTCTTCTGGGGTTCTCGTCGGACAACGTCGTAATAATGTCGTTCATCTTGTCCTATAAATCTCGCTCTCCTACCTCCCCCGTCTTCCCATGGCTTTTCCTGACCACAACAGCCTGTCCATTCATCTCCCTGATAACCTTCATGTTAGTATCTCCTACCCCATTATTCTCCTTTTTTTTTGACATGATTCCTATAGTATAATTACTCGTATTCTGTCGAAAGCAACTCCCCATATTCCCCTGATTTTCCCTCTACGCCATCCGTTTACGATGACGGTTTCGTACCTCAGCCTTCTCTTGCTGATATATATCGAAATAATCCAGAGGACGGATATTCTGTCTGTGCGCCTATGGAGTCTTACCACGATTATCCCACTACAGATGAACCTTCATCATGCTCCCCATCGGTCGCTTTCTCCTCCGCACTTCCTCTTCACGCCCCAACACCCCTTCCCGGCCAATCACCCCTCTTGCATTCTGATCCACGCCAGTTCAATTATCCTTTTCTCAGATCACCACAATCCCCTTCTCATCAATCTTTAGTAGACTATGTATCACCCATCCCAGGGCAGGACACACCACAAAACCATGTCATTGACAAGCTTTCCTACGAAGACCCGGTACAGATAACATTCCCTACGCCCAGCGAGTTACTCGTCGAGCTCAGCGGGAGGAATTCCAATACCGACCCACTTCGTGTGGAAAAAAAGTCAGAGACTCGCAAAGCTCGCCGTCGTGCCGTAGCCAAGAGTGTGGGCTTCGATCCAACAGATCCGTTCGTGGAGGCCCCCTTCTGTCCCCTTAATGTTATATCTAAGATGATATGCTTCTAGTGATACCATCTCCTCGCACGACAAAAAAAGGCATTATCTCGAATGTCTCGAGCATTATGTCATGTACCTTCACGAGCAACTCCATCTCGTCGGTGTTGAACCCGTCAACCTGGAACGCGTTTCCAACTATCGTGGTCTGAACAGTCGATCCATCAGAGTGCGCTTAACCGTCGACATTTTTCAACATGCATCTTGACCATTGCTTAGACGCTTCTTGTTCACATGGAAAATACCAACAGAAAGCTCAACTTGCGAACGTTGGATGAAGAACAAAGGGTAGGAATCAAACTTTCAGCCTTCGTTGGAGGACCTGACAAAATCATATTTCTATTTAGTTTATGGCGCTTCGAGATGTCGTCTGTGGGCAAGACGCCGCTGCACAGGATTCTCGTGGACACTCGATGTCGTCAAATGCAAACAGTGTCACGCAAGTATCCACGAGTTGGCAATGGTAGTGACTTCTTGCCTTGGAATATCCGTATAATCAGATTGTTATTCTCATTTCACAAATTGTTGTCGACATAAAAGAACAGAAAAGCGTAGTGTACAGTGGTGACAGATGAAAATGCGTGCTACAGGACAGATCGAAAGCTTACAAGTTTACACGTTACAGGATATATCCGAGGTAAGTCATTTCAGCGTAAAGCCTCACATATCGCGGTAAGGAGGTAACTCTTCATCGTGGTTCTTAACCGAAGCATCTTCATTGCTTGCGCTGTTGCCACGTAAGATCCTCTCCCTCTCTTCACGTTCAAGCCTCTTCTTTTCATCTGCCGCGTTTTCGTGTTGGGATGCAGACGCTGGTGCTTCTGCATTGGAGCTAGTTTGGTCTGCGGAATAAGTAGCTTGAAGTCTCTTCTTTTCCTCTTCTGCCGATTCATATTTTTGAACAGTCTCGGTCGCCGGTGCAGGTTCCTTCCCTGCGGTAGCGTCAGATCTGATATTAAGGAGGGAGCCACTAGATGGTCCAGGTCCGCCGGCCCCTGCAGCCACAGGAATTCCAGTTTCTGCAACGGTGGGAGCATTGTCAGATATGAACGGTGCTGACTCAGATGCAGTGACAGGAGGAGTAGATTGGGAAGTAGCAGGAATGATAGCGAGCGATTGATTGAGACCCGCAGGATCGATGGGGGGAGGAAGGTCTTGGACACTAGGAGTATCAGAAAGGGGTTTGCCACCTGGGGGAGGAGTGGACGGAATGCCAGGACTGGTGACGCCAGAGTCGATGCTTGAGAGTTCACTAGCATGGCTTTCACCAAAACTGAGAGTGTCCGATCGGTGGAGATCCGACTCCGAGGGTTGAGGAGGCAAGTTAATATGGCCAGTCTTGTAATTGTCCAGGGCTCGCTGGAGAGAAGCACGAGCAGCGCCTGTACTCTGCGCACCCGCGTACGGGCTAGTCTGGGAAGGGGGGATAAATGGCAACGCGCCAATGATGGGAGTAGCAGCTTGAGACAAGAGAGCCAGTTTCTCTCCATACTGATACTCGTGAGGTCAAGTGGAGCGGATGCCATTGAACACTCACCTCTCGCATCGCCTCCCACTTGAGCAGTTCACTCTCTCTCACCGCCTTACGCTTCAGTATCTCAACCTCTTTTTCTAGTTGTTGGTCGTCTAGCTCAGATTTCTTTATCTGATCTTTAAGTTCTGCCATTCTCTTCTCGGTACCCTTCTGTTGGTCATGTTGGAGCTTTGCTAGCTGAAGCTGCATCCCAGCGCGGGCATTATGACGAGGAGCAAGAGCGGTTTCGGCATCCCGTAGTGCTTTGAACGGCGCACGGGCGGAGTCTAGCTTGAGCGCGAGTGAACTTGCGAGAGAGCCCTGCACAAAATTAAGATATGCCAGCCTATCAGTTACTACATATGCGAACATGAGTAGAAGCCCCAAACGTACATAGTAAGGAGCGCTTACCATCCTTGAGATCTGCCGATTCAGACTGGCCCCAAGTGTACAATTCTTTGCTTTGGGCCTTGGCATCGCGAGAGATGCTATCAAAGTCAATCGCAACACTTTTCTCCATAGTGATTATCTTCTGAACTGGGGATGTTGACCTTGTGCATCGTGCAGATTGAGACCATGGTCGGGTGGAAAGAAGCAAGGCTCACCCATATTGTTGACCAAGAACACGGAGCTGATTCTGAAGGGATTCAAAGGTAAGAGATCTGTGACCGCCTTGGGCAGCAGCTTGATTTGCAGATGGTTGAGCAGCGGACTCATGATGGCTAACAGAAGGGAGAGTATAGCCAGCTGCACTGATAGCCGACTGAGCCTTATCAGCGAAGGAGGAGATGAAATTGGAAACAGGCATCGTGGTGGTCTATGGAAGAAGAAAGGATTAACATAGCCTCAACATAATCGCACTATATACGGATTGACGCAAACGGTCAGTTCAAAACGGTGAATCATGTGTTGAAATGATGGTTGAGGTCGATTTAATGTTTCATTTCAGATCTAAGACCGGAGAATCTTGGGAAACATAAGGGATGCCATGGCAGTCGAGGACGGCGATATTGGACGTGGGCGATCCTCGAAACCATTGCATGATTGTTGCCATTACGCCAAATCATTGGGCTTCCTAATGTCGCCAAAAAATAGAATAAGATAAGATATTCACCGACTGTACACCCTATACAATCATCTTCTTCGCCGCTTTGCCTTTCTTCTCCGAGTCCTTGTGAGAAAGAAACTCTACTTCTGTTGCCAACGGTCCAGCGAGCTTCTGGCTCTCAGCATATCCAAGCACGTTCATCTTGAAATGCTTCCCAACTCCCTCAATCCTCTCGCGCAAACCATCGTCCTCAGCTCCCGAAGGCGCCACTCGTGTCCATATCGAGAGCCGATAGAACTGAGGACGGGTGGATACAATTACGCCGGTAATAAGAGATTTCGGAGGCGAACCTGTCCCATCTGAAACAACAGGTGATGGGTCGAATGT
>QMFE01002837.1:0-45064 GCA_003314665.1 Tricholoma sp. MG77
ATTTTCTTCTCAGAATTATTCTGACTTGCCTGATCGGCGCTTACCACACATCGCCTCAGGCGGATACCAGTCTGACATCATGGAGGATTATACTATGGGGGGTATGAACAGTAACCTTCCGTTTCCACCACCTTTGCAACATTTCCAAGGACGCTTTCCGGAAAGCCGTTTCAATCACTCCGGGCCTCCTGCGGCGATTCCTTCACATGTGCAGTCAAATCATGGTTCTGACATCCTGCGTGGTATTGCTCCCCACGCTACTCATGTCCCAGGCTACGAGGACATGCCACATTTTATGTCCGGAAATCCTCATCAGGACTTGTCCCTTCGTATGCCTACCGTCGATGAGACTTTGGCCCGGATGAAACTTCAAGGTCATTCAATCATGGGAGCTTCCAATGATCTACAGACCTTTATACGGTATGCTCGCTATGTCCTTTGTTGTTTCGTGAGTTGCTCAACTTTGCCTAGTCCTTATCTTGACCAGTATATCCGCACCCCCAACCGCCTGGCATTTGGGGAACGGACCGTCATTGTTATGTCGAGTAAAGTTGCTCAAAAGTCTTACGGCACTGAAAAACGGTTAGCACAGAAAACTCCATTTTTCTTGCAGTGATCTTATTACTTCGTCCTAGATTCCTTTGTCCACCTCCAACTGCGATCATGATTGGTAATTCCTGGTGGACTGATGTCGTACGCCGTGGTGAAGATCCGAAATTAAGCCCTCCGCGTGTTGTGATATCCATTTCTGGTGAGCCGTCACCCCAAGAAGGCTCCATTGAATGGGCAGGATCATCCGGCAAGCCTTTCGATGTCGCCGATCCTCCGACAGGAACCACTTACGTGGGCCGCTGTGTCGGAAAGCAGCTTTTTATCTCTGATGTTGACGAGAAGAAGAAAAAGGTAGAGGCTCTTGTAAAAATAACTGCACCTGCATCGGACGACGAGCCTGAACGCGTCATTGGTATATTTCCAAGCCGGCCTATCAAGGTTATAAGTAAGCCAAGTAAGAAGAGGCAAAGTGCTAAAAATCTTGAATGTCAGTATACTTAACATTCTTTCTCGCTATAAGCTTTTGCTTAAAATGGGGCAGTGTGCATCAATCATGGGTCGACAATCTCCTTGTTTCATCGCCTGCGATCCCAAACAGTTTCTACCAAATATCTTTGTGTTTCTGGGTCTGGGTCTTCTTTCAAAGGTTCTGACGGTGCCCCCTTGATGGGTCTTGACCAACGAACTCGGTCAACAACCCCGTCATTTATCGCTCGTACAGCTAGCTGGGGTAAAGTATTCTCGTTGGTATTCTTCACGTTTTCATCTAACCCCCCTAATTTCAGATCCTTTTGTGATGTACATCGTCGACGTCAATAAACCTGCTGGTGGGATTGATGCACCACCACCTCCTCCTCCTCAACCCGACTACCCATCCCCACCTCCCAACGCTATCCCCTTTTCAAATAATGGCTCTCAGATTCCGATCTATTATAATCAGACCGTCGTTTTACAGTGCTTGACGTCTGGTGTAGTCAGTCCAGTGTTGGTCATCCGAAAGGTTGACCATCAAACCACTGTCGTCGGTGGAGGGCTTCAAGAAGGTGCCAAAGGTGTTGCCGACCATTTCTGTTCTCCAGGAGAAGTGTGTGGCGATCCGGTATCGCAACTCCATAAAATTGCGTTCGAGGTGTATGATGGAAACAAAGGCATGCCAGAGCCCGGTACACCTGGAGTCACGGGCGCCTTCCTGTCTTGTATGGGTGAGAAAGTTAATACTTACCGTCCAATCGATGGCCGCCAGTGGAACAATCAGGGAACAGGGTCTAATTCCCCCATTCTTCCTGGTTCTCCCATTGCATCCACTCCGATAACTTCGACTGGAAACGAATACTTTGGAAATGGCAATGCTGGTAGCGAACCGGCGTCCCCGTCGTCTTCAGAGCTCCTTTCTAATGATGGTGGTCGTGTTAAGAAGAAACGCTCGACCTCCAGTGCAGGCGGAATTCCTAAAAATGTTGTGCAGAAAGGACGTCGTAGACCCAGTTCAGCTGGGTCCGTGTCTTCCACCCGCCGTGGATCTTCTAGTGATGGAAATGCTTCTTCGGGTGCTCTGTGGCAAGTGGACATTGGGGAGACTAGCGTCTGGACAATCGTTGGCACCGGTAAGCAAATAATGTCGTTTTATTCAGGTGTTAACCAGTGCACAGATCAAATACGGTACAACTTTTACGTTCCACCCGTTCTGTTCGACAACCAGCATGCCGCCCAAACAGGATCGTTCCCCACCCCCTCAAAGCCCGTCACGCCCTTCCCAGGTGTCGTCAAATATTTACCCCCTGATCGTGCAGCAGAAGCACCTAAAAATCCGCATGGGCCTTCCCGCGGTGGCTTATCTAAACCCAACCCTCATGCCTCAAAAATGTTGACGGTTTATGGCGAGAATTTCTCTAAGAATGACCCCATCAGCGTGTTCTTCGGTTCAGAACCATCCCCTTATGTTGAAGTGCGCTGCACGGAAGTTCTGGGATGCTTGCCGCCGGATACGCAACCCGTAAAGCGTCGCCCCATCATCTTGATTCGTTCTGACGGCGTTGTTTTCCCATCTAATACGATGTATCCTTAGTTTCGTGTCTGGCTCCTCATCTTTCTTTGTTTCGGTATATCGTCCATATGTTGCTCACTGGATCTCGGTGTTGTTCGCTATCTCTCTCCATACGTTTTCCTAGGATATTGTTATTTGACTGGACCCAATGTATCTGGACGCCATTCTTGAGGAATTTCAGAACTTTTACCTAAGATTGCAGAGCATGATCGAACTTGCATGCGCAATGAATGTACCAAACTATGTTTCAAACTTTTCGTATCACATCTCTCAATTCTACACGCCGTTGTCTCTTCGTGGTATTTGGCAATACTATGTTCAATACTTATTTCACTATCAACCCAACTCTTGGGTTGCGAGAATCGCTTCCGTATGTCGCTTCCTCGCCATTCTAATCAGCTTTCCTCTCGTTGTCCTCGCGCTGTTGGTATGGTGCTGTTCGCTGTGTTTTTTGAATGCTATTAACTTTGTTTTCTGTTGGTTAGGACATTTCATCCTATGGCATTGCTCGCACCCTTGGCGTCATCGACGATGTCAAAGCTTCGACAAGTGATACAGCAACTCGTCACCATGACACAAGCATGCCTTCCCCCCATATTCAAGAATCTGTCACTCCACAATCCGACTCCTCATATCCTTATTCTGATCAAAGCGATACCGAACACGGCCTTCATATCAAGCCAGACCACCAGATTTCCCGCCTCGGAGTTTCCCAACCACATACATTCTTTGCTTCGGAAGACCACAACTTAAAGCTTTCCGGAGTTGGTGTATTCTCGCCAGCTACTTCTCGATCCCCATCACCCACCACCAGCCGTAAAAACCTGGTCGCAGAAAGCAAGAATTCGGGACAAAAGCATAGGTTCAATCTCAGGCAGCGAGCTAGACAAAACGATTCAGGAGAGTGACGAGAGCGTACGTGTGTGGATATAACAACATAAACATAGTGGCTCTAATGTACGGCTAATTTACAGAAATTTAATCAACTTTATGACATGCCCCGCGTCTACCAGCCAAAACGAAGTTGATCTCGCGTGAAAACAGGAGGCTTCCATTTCAGACACTGTGGATGAATACGTCGCCTGCGTTTGCTCAGGACCTTTTCATGCTTCTCTAATACTGCATTGTTGAGGCAAATGATGTGCTGTCCCTTGTAATGTTTGAACAATTGCAGCGTCATGCATCTGACACCACGATTAGCAATCAAACCAACGGGGCAACGACATGAAGCTCACGTATTCATGACATCTGCATGAGTAATTGCAGTCTTCTGTGCAATATCGTCGATGCTCAGTTCACCATCGGCCGAATCAAGGAGGAGTTCAACGATTGTCTCTGCCCAGTACGCACGATAACTTAGCAAACCCAAGTCGCTCAAAGGTTTCTCCGGACTCCCAAGCTTCGCCTCCTTTTTGGTGAGTTCGTAGGAAAACTCAATAAGTAGTTTGCCGTAACCATGACGTTGGTGCTGGGGCAGCGTTAAGATACACGCAACGTTATAATTTTCGGCTGACTCTTTTTCTTTGGAGAAATAGCCGATAACGTGGCAGCCCATGGAGTCTCTTTGAGTCTTGGTAGCAGAATAAGAACAAGAGACATGTATAGGACTGGCATACTCACCATAATATAGTACATGAAAGGCGTGACATCGTAATACAACGTCTTGCTGAAGTGCCGTCAGTGAATAATATTGGCAAGATATGAGAGCGGCGACCCACTGGTCAAGAAAGCATTTCGACAGTAGACTCAAATTCCTGCACCAGGTTAATTGGCGTTTACCGTCAATCTCAAAGAAAGATATGTCTTCGTGACGATATATTTCATTCCCTGGAGGGTGTAGCATGGTACACCTGTGTCGGTGTCGAGAAAGCATCATTTGGGACGGGAAGAACGACAGACAGAATTCGCAAATGTACAGAATAGGAAGATGCGCATATTCTTTGGGATAGGGACTGAAGTACCACGCATCGACCTCGTGTTTTCCAATCTGGAGGCGATTCAAGTTTTTGACCCGGGCAACTTCAGAAACGGATTGGGTCATAGAGCCAGAAGTACGAAGTTTCTCAATTTCCTGCTCCTTACTGAAAGTAGGGAGCGGCGGTGGGTCTGGTATCGGTTCAGACATGCTCAAATCGAAAGTTTCAACCTCTCCTTCGCCATCGACGTCCATTTCACCCTCTGCATCAGCATCCTCATCATCTGGCTCTTCTTCTTCTTCTTCCTCCTCCTCCTCCTCCTCCTCATCGCCGGGTGCCTTTCGTTTCAAAGCAGTCGAGGCAGGAGAAGGAGACGAAGCATAATCTACGCCGATAGTTGGAGTCGACGGTGCAGGGGTAGGCGAAGCAGCAAGAGAGGCATTTGTGGTAGCTCTCTTTAGAAGAGACCGCGGTGCTTTACTTGAAGCCTTCGGTAGAGGAACCCCATTCTTCTTGCCTTCTGGAGCGGCTTTTGGACGAGGCCGCTCGAGATCGCGGGAGAGTACGAGGCGTGAGCCAGGAACCCAGCCATCTAAACGCTTGTTGAATGAATCCCAATGAACGAAATATTCCCACTGGTCTTCTGGTTTAAGATTGGGGTCTTCTTCCTTTACACCTTTCGTTTGGCTAGCGTATGGATTGACGGGTCTATCACGAATGGAAAGAATTTCTGCCAGTCTCTCCTCTTCTCCATCTGGACCTGAGCGACGAATGTAGATTTTGCAACCCACAGAAACAGCCTAACGTAACTTTGTCAGCAGTCACTCAGAGTACTGAAGAAAGAGAATACTTGAATATTATATGACCCTCCTGGCGTTATCACAGGCGGGGGTGCATCGACATCTCCGTTTGTAGCCGCTGTTGACGGCGACATTCAGACTGCAACGCGATTGTGCGCTGGCACTTACTACGGTGACTCAGGCCTTGCTGACCAAGCAGAATATATCTGTTTTCTTGCCAGTGGTTGCCAAATGGACAGTGATCTAGTCCTCAACATCGCCGTCGACCATCATGCCCTTTCAAAACCTACGACATCCAAGAAATCTGGGAGATGGACTGACAGGTTCGTTCAGGTCACCAATTACTATTGCAAGTCACGCTCATCTGACGTCTTAACCTAGACTCAAAGCAAAACGGGTTGCGAAACGCAAGTCGAGATCAGAGGAAACACCAGCCACTCATTCAAATAATGACAATCGCCCGTTAAAACGTGCTCGTAAAAAACTTACTTCAGCCACTCCGGCTCCTACCTCCAATAAACGCCCGACCCAGATAATATCCTCTCTTTTTTCCTATAATCCAAAAGTAGAAGATGCCCCTTCTCATGCACCACATAGACCCTCTGGCCTTCCGAGCAATGCTCCCCTTGCCGACTCTTCGACTTTTAGTGGATTGGGTCTAGATCCACTGGTTTCTGCACATCTTATCACCAAGATGAAGATGGCGAAACCTACTGCAATACAGCGTTCAGTGCTACAGGCTCTCCTTCCAGGTGCTGCCCAGCAGTCACTTGAAAGGGATGTCTTCATTCAGGCTCAGACCGGTTCGGGAAAAACATTATCTTTCCTGCTCCCTATAATTCACGACCTCCTTCCACTAAGCTCTCTTTCATACATTGATCGGTCAATAGGTACATTGGCTATTATTGTTGCACCCACTCGTGAACTCGCAAAACAAATTTCAGACGTTTTGGAGGCGTTAGTGCAACTGCGTCTGCGACCTGAAGATTCGGACGAAACCACTGAAGATTCGATGCCACGGACACGTTGGTTGGTCTCAGGCTTGCTTTCCGGTGGCGCTACCCGAAGTCACGAGAAGGCTCGTCTCCGGAAAGGTATTCCAATCCTTGTATCTACCCCAGGACGACTCCTGGATCATCTCCAGAATACATCATCATTCAATGTTGGGAAATGTTGCTGGCTCGTTCTTGATGAAGCTGATCGGCTAATGGATTTGGGTTTCGAGGAAACGATCACCGGTATTATACAAGGCTTAGACGGGCGTCGCAGGCTCGCGCTACAAGCTGTTGAAGCGGGTAAGAGTACAGAAGTCGGTGGCTGGGATTGGGACAGACGCCGAAGAACCATCCTGTGTTCAGCAACCATGCGAGAAGATGTTCAAAAGCTTGCTGGCACGGCGTTGACAAACCCTTTGATGGTGAAAGCCGCGGAATTGGATAAGCCGTTGATGGAATCCGGGCCTGTACAGGATGGGACCATGATTATTCCTGCTGATCCTGAGAAGTTTACCCCGCCTTCGCAGCTTTCTCAAAGATATATTCTCGTTCCTCTGAAACTGCGATTGGTGGCACTCATCGCATTGCTCCGCTTTCTTTCCCAACCTCAAGGTCGCTGTGGCATCAAAATTGTTGTGTTCTTCAGCTCTACCGATTCTGTAGATTTTCATTGGCACCTTTTAAGCGGGTCTACCATGGATGAAAGCGACGAAACCTTAAGCTTGGAGAACGCCAGTAATACCGATGGAGATGCTACTGGTTCACAAACACAAAAAGAACGGGTAGCCGCTGTATGCTCTCTTCTTCCGAATACGCTAGTTTACCGCCTACACGGTTCTCTACCCATGCCGACTCGAAAAGCTTCACTCCACGCATTCAGTGGCACTTCTCCGGTAAAAGGGAAAGGCTCTTCGAGTGCTTCGCCGTCCTCAATCCTACTCTGTACGTCCGTTGCCTCGCGTGGTCTGGACCTACCGCTCGTTCGTGCGGTCATACAGTACGACCTTCCAACTGAAGGTGGTGCAACGGAGTATGTGCATCGAGTAGGCCGTACCGCCCGCGCAGGAAAAGGCGGAGAAGCCTGGAGTTTTGTTGCGCCTAGTGAAGCAGGGTGGGTGAAGTGGGTGGAGAGCAAAATGCAAGGGTACCAGGATGATAGCGTCGACCTTGAGAAGCACGAGCCAAATATTACTCTGACAGCTGTGGGGATGGAAACTATACTCATGTCCGGGTTTGGAGGGCAACGCACTGATTACGAACAGCGTGCTACAGAGGCTCAGCTGTCCTTCGAGCATTGGGTGCTACGTAATAAAGTTGTCAGTCGAAACTTGTCTTTGTGTTCTACCCTCACTGAAGTGCTTAACCTGGTTATATATAGAATACCGATTTAGCACGTAAGGCGTTTCTCTCCCATATGAGGGCTTATTCTACCCATCCATCAAACGAAAAACAAATCTTCCATGTACGGCATCTTCATATAGGACACCTAGCGAAAGCATTCGCGCTCCGAGACGCTCCCACAACTGTTACTAGAAGTGAAACCAAAAGGATGAACCCCGGACCAAAGACAACAGGCGAAAGTGCACGAAATAGAAATGCACCAATAGCGAAAGGGGTATTGGATCATGGCAACACCGCTGAAAGACGCATGCAGACTGCTGTTCGATCACAAGGACGTTTGTCGAAGAAAGGAGGCGCCATGCTGAGTAGCGGATCATCTGAGTTTCAGATTGCAGGAGGATCTTCATTGGAGAAAATGGTTCATGTCCCTCACGTATAGTGCATTGCACTCATCTATGTTTATTATTATTGTCATGGCCGCCCATACGAAGATGATGTCGAAGATGGGGTGGCGAACTAATTTTTTGACTGGCCGGACCTTCATTTCGTCATTTCGATCATCGGACTTGCACTACAATGTTGCGATACGGCGGTTTAACGAAGCTTTTCTGCCTCTTGAAACAGGACAGACACGAGTAGTCATCATGTAGCCTCATGTCGGAGGTAGTACAATGTGATCAAGTAATGTGAAGTCGAATTAAAGGTTTGGCTGAATGATGCGTAACGAAATAAACAAGGTGACTGAGACGCTGCACTATGAGCATGGACAAAAGCAGGTTTAGCTTGCAGACGATTGAGTACGCAGAAACTTGGAAGTCGTTCCCGTAATTTCTCCATTGTGGGTAGGCTAAACAGGGCGAAAGGTACGATGGAGATGCCACGAAGCGAATGGGCTGGTTCATCAACGTTGGCAAGTCCAGTAACAGTCCACTAGACCACTAGCCACTGGTGGTTCTGGTTAATGTTTTTTGTTGGGGTCGGTGCTCACTGCATCACGTGAGCGATCTCAATTTATACTTAGTCGCCACGTCGAGTCCGCCGCATACTAGTACTAACAAAATGCTCGCTCGTCTTTCTCTTGCTTTTGTTATCGTCTCCATCGCGGCTGTCTTTTGCGTACAGTCTGTGGAAGCTGCAAAGGGACCTAAGGTCACCCACCGAGTGTATTTCGACATTAAACATGGTGACAAGGACCTTGGCCGGAGTACGTCCACCCCTGCTATGTGATTTCAATCACTTATTTCGAGACGACGACGTCAGTTACAATGGGTCTCTATGGGAAGGTGTGTGGTTTTTGTTTAGATCCGCTGCTTTCATATATCTAATAATTGTGCAGACTGTGCCTAAAACCGCAGAAAACTTTCGAGCGCTAGCCACTGGAAAGACAAACGAGGGTAAAGAGCTTGGATTTGGTTATAAAGGTTCTAAATTTCATCGTGTCATTAAGGACTTTATGTGAGCTTGACTTTTCTTACCGACAAACTCACCTCACATCCAACATTACAGGGTTCAAGGGGGGGACTTCAGTACGTATCGTTGCTAAGACGCTCTGGTGCAATACTAATGCTTATGCAGCAAATGGTGATGGAACTGGCGGCAAGGTATATACATAACTTCCAATAATTTCGATTACTTCTAAAATGAATACACCAGTCCATCTACGGTACAAAATTCGCAGACGAGAATTTGTGAGCATGGTTTATCTCTTATCGTCCTCACCGTTTGCAAAATTCATGTTTGTGGTAGCAAACTTCGTCACACTGGTCCTGGCATTCTCTCCATGGCTAACGCTGGCAAGGACACAAATGGTGAGCTCTTACTTTATAGTGTTGTGCATGAACTAACGAACCTCAGGCTCTCAATTTGTCTGCATCCAATTTACTTTCTATCTTCATATTCTAAAGTCACTGTGATCCAGTTCATTTGCACCATCGTAACCAGCTGGTTGGATGGCAAACATGTAAGTACTCAATGACCCTTACTATATTTGTTTGCGTACTACCCCATGCAGGTTGTGTTCGGCCGAGTCCTGGATGGTATGGATATTATCAAGTACATTGGTAAATGTCAAGGACTCCTTTCTGCACCTCAAGTGTGACTTACTGCTACGCCACTAAAAGAAACCGTCGATAAAGGTTCTGGAGACCGACCTGCGACAGATGTCATCATTGCAGACTCTGGGGAGGCGAGTCGGTTTATGTAAATGTAAAACAACCTGTTAATGCAATTTCTCTAGCTTCCTGTGGAGCCTGACACAACCACAACAACTGACGAGGTACCTACTCATGTTGAGCTCTAAGGAGCTTTATTGTGCACATCGTTATCGTACGAATAAAAATATCATTGCTTGCCCACAGGATTTGGACGTTGTTGGACATGCTACATCAACTTCGACATCGGGCAGCTCCACCTTCACCTCCGCACCTTCGTCTTCGACCTCCGCTATGTTTTCGTCTGAGCGCGATGATGTCTCCCATTTTAATCCTTCACTAGGCACCATCGCCTTTGCGTTCGTCTTGGTTGCACTACTTGTGGCAGCCTTTATATGGCTTGATGGAATGGGTCGCGCACGACGCGTCGTTTTCGGCAGAAAATATGCTCACTACAGGAGAGTGGGTGCAGTGGATGCAGTGCAGTGAGGTACTTAACAAAATAGAATTTGGCTCATTGGTTATCGCTTGTCCTCACAACAAGTGGTATTGTGTTCAGGATAATCCAGTACATGTATCTAAGTATTGCAATGTATACCGTACTAGATATTCTAACGATGGAATGAATAACAACACGAAAGAGAGTGTTAAGCTGCGAGCATTGCTCGTTGCCGTGTTGGGTCTGTACGATCATATTTATTTATTCTGTCACAAAAATAAGAAGATAACAAACACGTACGGTATACCATTTCGATCTGAATATGAAGGACAAGTGTCGTTTAGATTTCCCTGCTTCATTGATTCAACACTAATCACAAAACTTGTCATTTTTGATGCTGACTGTTGGGTTCGCCGGACAGCATACGCTTTCTGGCCCTAGATTTGTTACACTTCCCAAAGCAGCAGAATCCTTTGATCCTGCCCAATTTGGCTGGCATGGCACTGTCTGATAGGTGATGTTCCATACGCCAAAATCCTTTTGTCCCTCTGAGTTAGGGAACATATAACGAGTGCCAGGGGAACATTTTGCCCACCGTGTAACCATATAATTTTTGGTCAGATGGAAAGAAGTCAGATGGAATGGCTTGGGACGGGAATGCAAGATCAAAATTTAGATATTGTCCTGCTCTGAAATTTTACTAGTCCATTTGCCGGTTCGGTGGAAAGGCATTTGCAACTCACGGGTTGGTCTTTGTTTCTGTCCCAGAACACCATCCACCTTGCGAAAGTGGACACAAATCGGTTATTTTGACAACGATTGAACTCGTTAAGGGGGGATGAAATGGGGGGTTCGCATAAAATGGGTTCAGAAGAGTCAGGTTGAAGCACTTGCCACAAGCAGGTCCTGCGTGTTCACTGGTCAACAACCATGTTTAAAGATTTATGTAACAATAAAACTCTCGTACCAAATGCTGTGCTACTTCCATACGCCATCTGTGATAGCGCTGCCGTAGGGTAGTGTGTACTTGCTGGCGTACATCCACAGGAAGCAACATAGTCCCGAGGTAAATCATAGTGAGTTAAAGTAGCAGAGCCAGTTGGGGAATAATTAATCCAAGCAGGGGCCTGTACCACCATAATAAAAACCCAGAGGAGCAGAAACCCCAGCTTGTGTGTGGCCAAGCAGCCTGGAACCATTATTGGAACAGCATTTGAATTTTGTCAGGGATGATTTCCAGTCTTGCGCGCACGTGCCACTGCTGCCGTTACACCCTGATCATGAAGGTCTCCTACCCTGCTTCCCATCTGCAAACAAAACTCAATGACCCCCAATTAACCCTTAAAATCGCAAGACACTCGCCATGTTCAATCTGTGATAACTGTGGTGGCCTCCATCCACCCCCCGACGTCGAAGTTGTTCTTGACGAGCTTCTCAACGAATCCTCTCTTGATGTCCTCGGACAGTATGGTTCCGATGACGAGGATACACGTCTTCCTTATCTTTCAACTTGTGCATGCGGTCATGGCGTCGTACAACATAACGCGGAGGAGTCTGATGTAGGACGAGCAGAATTCCTTCGCAGAAGTCGCGTAGCTATCCGTTTAGATGAACTCTTGCAGGTCAGTCCATTGTATAAATGGCCTATATTTCGAGCTCAAGGAAGTGATATCCCTGGCCCAGGTACGGTGGTTAAACTCGCAGCGAAACCAGTACTAAATAACAACCAACCAGGATGTTGGTAAACTGCTGGATTTTGGTTATGATGATGATGATATTTCTTCGTTGCGACGACAAATGCAGGCTCATGTGTCCCTTGTCAGCCCGTTATTACTCACTACATCACCCCTAGGTACTGTTATTTGTCAAGTGTGGTAAATCAAAGGTCTCTAACTGTTCCCCAGACCACCGTTTTGAAAGTGTTCCCCACTCTCCTGCCTCTTCTATTCTCAGCGATCCTCCTCAACCGCCGGCCAAGAAACGCCGAATATCCACGTCATCCTTAAGCGATGCTGAGGAAGCCGCTTTCGTAGCCGAAGCTGTTGACGAGGATGACGATGACGATGACGAGGAGGACAAACCCCTCGCGGCACGTATGGCAGTGATTGCTTCTCCTTCGCGTCCGGAAAAATCCATTCGCGCGCCTGGTAAACGGAGTGGAAAGAAAATAGTACATAGCACACCAATTCCGCCCTCTCCGCATGTACTCGAGCAACCTCAAATCAACGGTACCGCTAATGGGTATGATCCAGCAGTGAAGGTAGAGGACATGATGGACGAGAGTCAGCTCACTCGGCTTGCAGCCGGGGTCACTGTCGATACCGCGAGGGGAACTACGACAGGAGTACGCAGTTTACCGGTTACCGCAGCTTTAGGCTTATATTTTGCCCTTGCAGCCTCCTGTCAGACAAGAAAAAGCTGCTGCCATTGAACTTCGAAAGGGCGTGATACAAATAATGCCCGTGGAGAATGACAGATCTCATCGATCATTGGTTATATTATCTGGTCTAAAGACGCTGTTCCAAAAGCAACTTCCGAATATGCCTCGAGAATATATTGCTCGACTTGTGTATGATGCCAACTCAAAAGACTTGGCTATCATTAAGCGAGGATATAAAGTTGTCGGAGGCATCTGTTACAGACCATTCCCACATCGTGGTTTTGCAGAAATTGTATTTTTTGCAACGGCGTCTGTAGATCAAGAAAAGGTATCATTTTGAATTTTTTCCAGACAAGCAGCCGCTGACAATGAACAGGGATATGGTGGAATGCTGATGGACTATTTCAAAGCACATATCAAGAGAACCTATCCGGAAATGATGCATTTCCTTACTTATGCTGATAATTATGCAGTGGGTTATTTCGAGAAGCAAGGTTTCTCCAAGGATATCACTCTCGATCGATCAATATGGGCAGCATACATCAAGGACTACGAGGGAGGTACGATCATGCAGTGTACTATGCTGCGTAAAGTGGACTATCTGGACAAAGCAAATATCATCTCACAACAGCAAGAAGCTGTTATGACAAAAATTCGACAAATGTCGAGGTCTCACATTGTCTATTCTGGACTTCCCCAATTCCAATCTGGGGCACCAGAAGGTACTGTTGATGTCAAGGATGTTCCAGGATTACGTGAGTGTTTTCGCTGAGCTTAACTTTTTTTTTTTTTTCTTTTCATTTTAAGCGGTTTCATCTTAGGAGAAAGCGGCTGGAACGCCTCGATGGTTTTGAAGTGTGTATTACAGTGGAAGTGAGCTGTTTTATTTTACCTTACGACTATTCACAGTGTTGCACGTCCCCCGCCGAGGAACGCAGATAATCATTATCTGTCACGTATCCTCAGTGATTTAGTTGGACATTCCTTGTCGTGGGCTTTCCTGGAGCCTGTCAAAACCGAGGATGTGCTAGACTATTACGAGGTCATTAAATCTCCCATGGGTACGTACGTTAATTTGATTCTCCGAATACCTCCCCTTCAACCATCACTCGCAGATCTCATGACAATGCAACACAAGCTCGACACGAATCAGTACCCAACTATCGAAGCATTCCTTGCAGACGCACAACTAATATTCGATAACTGTCGGCTCTACAATCCAGAGAACACCATCTATTCCAGAAACGCAACCAAGTTGGAGGCATATCTCAAAGATCTAACGTCAGTTGAGCGGCCAGGTTGAATCCGTCAAACATGCACCAGCACTATCATGGATATCATATTCCAAATCTGAGGTGCCCAAGGTTTTTTAGTATGACTTGCTTGCTCATTCATATTGACAAGCTGGAATGAAGAAATGGTAAGAAATGAAATAAGTATATATAAGAATGGTGTTGGCCAACGTGGTCCTAAACAATGAAAGAAATAAGGTACTTGCCCCATGCCTGTTACTGGAAGAAAATCTGTTGAACATCGGATTGGGCAAAAGCCAGGTTGCACCCAGGACACTTGCGCTGACGTGTTGAGATGCGGGCGTCAACACACTCCTTACAGAAGGCTATAATAAAAAAATCAGACTATCTGATCGATTCGCTGACAAGTAAAATTACACTTACTGTGCATGCATTTCAGAATGACGGTGTTACGAAAGTTCAGGCGGCAGGTTGAGCATTTCAATATTGTCTGTTGAATGGCGATTGAAGAAAACCTTGCAAGATTCAAGGCTGTCCGTACATACCATAAGCCCTTCCTTCTCAGTGTCTCCTTGTGAATCCGTCGAGGATACTGCGGCTTCCCTCAATCTCTGTTCTAATTCCTTCCTTGAACGTGTAAGACCATCCTCCACCCTCCGTAGTTCAGCTCTTCTCTGCTCAATGAACTGTTCTCTGCTTAACATCAACGCTCTCATCTACGTAGACATTAGTCAGCCACAGATAAGAGTATATTGATTTGATGAGTACCTCGTCCATGCGTTGCTTCTCCGCATCTGCACGCGCTTGCGCATGACCTAAATCCCTTTCCGAGTCAGTGATTCGATCTCGATAGGCATCAATAGTTTTTTTCAAAGCCACTGATTCCTTGTCAATGGCGCTCTGAGGGGCAAGGTCAACACATCAGTCAATGACCAGAAAATGGGAGGCCTACCAACTGATTCGTCAAATTCCTTTCGGTATCCATCAATCTGTCAATTAGCTTGGCTTGTTTTTCTGCATTCCTGGCAAGATTCTTGCGTTCCGCCTCTACAGCTTCCTTGTCACGCATTGCAGCGTAAAATTTGTTTTCGGATTTAGCTCGCTGAGACAACATCAATCAGTAGGAACTAGTCAATGAGAAGGTGGGCGTACGTCAAGTCCGCTCTTCGTGAGACGTTCCTCCATATTCGAAAGGTCAAATATTTTACTTTTGACCTGTCGGTCGAGCGCCTCCCATGCGGCAGATATCTTGTCTAGTTCAGCATAGAGCGAAGCCTCCGCCTAAGAATATCATTATTCAGTGCTAAAATGATTGAGATGATCTAAAAGAAACCGACGGACCTGGCTACGTTGAGTATCCAACAATCGAAGCTTGTGGTTTTCGTCTTCTTTCTGTTGCAACTGCTCTGCCAACTTAGATGCATCAAGCGGAAATGATGAGGGATCTCCATAGACCGTTTTATACTTTTCGAGCTGGGCCTTTACCGCCGAGAGCTTCTGGCGTGCATCAGCCTCTGCTTGCATGTGCTCTACGATGTTTGGATGATCGTTTTGAAAGAGTAAAAGGCTTTTCTCGAGTGCAGCCACTCGGTCCTCTGCGGCACTGCGCAGGGGAATCAGATATGATCACTATGCAAAAACCTGACACTTACGTTAATCGAGTTTTGAGAGTTTCTAAGTATGTCGCGTTCTCGATATCACCATCAGCAAAAAACAGCATCAAATCTTCACTGCCTGCATTGGCTGCAAGTTGAGCCTTGTGTCGGCGAAGTTCCGACTCCAGCACCGAGATGCGTTCCTAATCTCTGCTTATCAATGGCTACGGTTTTGTGCAGATGCAGATCACTTGCCGAACGCGAATCAACCAAGGCTTTCAACTCCTGCAGAGAGGCTAACTTGACATTGTCTTTGTGTTTACGTTCATTGAGCTCAGCCGCCTGCTGCTCACGTTGGTCACGCAGTCGCGCGTTCTCGGTGTCGCGCTTCGACAACATGGTTTTCAACTCTTGGGTGGCATGGCCCGCTGCAGACTGTTAAAAATAAATACGTGTCTGACACTAACCATCTTGGAAAGGAAGACGCACAGTTACGGTATCTTCCCATTCCTTCCGGGACGCTCGGAGGGTCCCTACTTCATCTGAAAGACGAGTAATCTGTTCACGATCCTCCTTGATAGTGGCTTCTAATGCTGAGCAGTGTTCGAGAAGAAATTTGTAATAAGGGTTTTCCGCAATTTTTTCAGACGGAAGGAGCTTGAGCTATGAAGGGTGAGTACCTGTGTTGAGCATATGGCGGGAGCTGACAAACATCTGTTTCCAAGAGAGTCTTCTCATCTCTCAACAACGCTGTTTCCTTTTCCAATTCCCTGACTTTGACCTCTCGAGTTTTTAAAAGTTCTTGCAGAATCTGCATCTCTGTGGGTTCGCTAACGCCTTGAGGCGGTGATTTGGGCCGCTAGAGACAAATCAGAAGGGTATAAGATTACGATGACCAGGACTCCCACCAATCAACCGGACCACTCACTGCAGGAGAGGACGGCTTTCGCTGTTGTTCCTCTATCATCTCCTCCTTCGGTTCTTGCTCATGCATAGCTCCACGAGATTGTATCTTCGATACCGTTCCACTTCGTAATCGGTCCAGGCGATTCTCTGACGCAACAAGACTTGTATGGTATTTATCCCTCTGGACTTCGGAATCTTCAAGTTTGGCGCGCATTACATCCACTTGTGATCGAAGAGCGATGCACTAGGGGCGGCCAGATAGAATGTCACTAAGTACACAGGATCTGAAGCCTCTTACCTCGGAAGCGACTTTTTGACATTGTCGCAACGCGTCTTCTTGACCAATTCTGGGCTCCGAGTCTCCATTCATCTCTGCAAGCTTGGTAACAAGCGACTGGGTGGCTCTCATGTTATCCTCCAAAACTTTGGTAAAATCCATTTCTGAATCATCTTGATCGCAGAGGGCAAAGTTAAACACGTCTAGAACGACGAAAAAACAACACATTACACCATTCAATATTAAATCTTATTTGAACTGAGTACTGACCACCCTGAACATCCGGCAAGTCCTCTGGACTGAGGAGAAGTCGTATTGTTTCAACCAACTATTAAGGCAAGTAAGCAGACAATACGGAGGGATGTGAAGATTTAATGTACTTGATTCCAACACGCCGAAATTGCAGCAAGCCCTGCTTCACATGTATTCTTTCTTCGTTCCAATTCTGCAATTCTACGTTGGCTACGTTCGTTTTCACGAGAGTAATGCCTCATTCTACGAAAAATAGCTTCCTTGCGAAACAACTGGATGGGACGAGTGTCAGTGACAACGAGGAGATGAAACAGACGCTTATTACCTCGATATTGTCACCTTCTGTTGGTTCTTCCTGATCGAGGACACCATTTACATGGGGACTGCCATTTGTGTCACTCAAGATCCGTTTCTTTGCAACGACGGTGGATTCCTCCTCAATATGGGGTCTCTTTCTGGACTCCATACAGCGCACAGTGGGCTGGTACCAACGTAAGAGAAAGAGAATGGGTGGAATTGTTGACCTGTAAGTTCAAGTTCCAGCTCCGGCTTACAAAGCCAAACTTGCTTTCATTTTCTGACAAAACATTTATACAGGTAGGCTAACACAGAATTCCTCGACGTTCGTTATCTCACAATCATCAGGGCTCCCATTGCCAATCTGCGTCTCTACGCAAGCAAAATCCATTCCCTAGCTCAAGGGAATTAACGCAATTCACTAGAAACCACTTAGTGCGACATACCTTACATAGCACCGTCATCGGTTGGTCTTCAGCCAGAGTATCAGTCAACTAAAATTCATTTCTAGGATGCACTCACGCCAGATAGCCTTTCCATAGACAACCCCTTGTGAAGAGCTAGCGATGAATGCCCTTAATGTTCCCATATCTGGTTTATCATCTTCTCCATTCTCCGCCACAACTACTACATATTTTCGACCAGAATCACCGAGTTCTTCCTGTCCCATTGGGATAAACGCCTGATTCGTAAGACGGTGGCGCTCAAGAACTTTCAGTGCCAGCGTTCCATCGTCTGCTATATCCGTGGAAGGGTTACATCGATAAATCGATATCCCAGTGGTCGCCCCACTTCCCGGCGGATAGCACGACTCCAGAAGGGCAAGCTTGTGAAATTTGCTGGCAGACCCCCCGTTTGCAGGTGTTATTCGTATCTCTTTCGGGGCAGTTGTATGATCTCCGTATGCTTGGAGTACTTGTCCATATGGTGCAAATGCATCTGGTGTTAGTGGGAGAGCAGGAAGGACGGTCGGCTGTACAGAGAGAGCCGCCTGCTCTCGTGAAGGAAGAGCAAAATGTGAAGCCGACTCTTTACCCTTCATCGCGTCCGATTTCCTACCGATCACTCTAACTCTTTGTACACCTCCATCTGGATAGATTGTCAACTTGACATGGGTATATGTCTTTGCTTCCACATTTTCCAGCTGAAAAGATTGTTGCCTATGGGGCCCAAGCTTGCTTCGTGGTAATATCAAGTTCCAATCTTTATTTTTGATCTCGTGAATCTGACTGTCAGTATCCAGACATATCCCACGCATTTCGCAGCTATTCGGGAAATTTCCTTTGAAGTGATTGGTGTCTATCTCAACTTGTTCGAGGACGCTAGCCGTGCCACTGCGACTCCACGATGAGACCTGATTCATAGGATCTAGCCATCACGTACAGCTTGATTATCACCCAATCTTGATGGTCCTTGTCTCGACTTCGCTTTGTTTCCCAGCCATCACCCATGTTCTTTCCTCTTCCAGGAAGAATTAGATTGGTACCAACGCCATAGTGTTGATCTGATACAGATTCTACATGTCCACCCGCGAAGACATGGGCCAAATCAAACATCGCCAACTCATCCGGAGGAAAAACAGGAGACACTAGCCCGTAAACCCGGAAGCGAGCCTCAAAGCCCGAACTTCACGTAAGAAATATGGCCAAGAGACAGTTTCACACTCACAATGCCACCATCAGGATATATGCTTAGTTTGACATAATTGACAGGCGAAGATTCACTAATCTTGAACAGGTGTTGAGAGTCTGGGCCAAGATCGACCCTCGCCAAGGCTTGTGACCACTGAATACCGTAAATATTTGCCGATCGATGTAAACAGCCTGCGACTCACTCGAGGGTTGTCCTCTCGTGGTGGTTCTAGCAATGAGCCATGTAAGACCTCTACAGAAGCTTGTGGCGCCTCGTTCCCTAATTGAGCGATGATATAGAAAACGGGCGGCATGAACCAGGTAACCTGCCGTTGAAATGTGAGGTATCAATGTCAAAGCCGATGATTGTTCCGGTCGTCCCCAATCTAATAATGCACCTGAAAAGTATGATCAAGGCTGAAAGCAGTTTAAGAAAGGACTGTCACCAGTCGTGCGCGGGATTGTGCCTTCGGCTTTCCCATCCACTGTATAACGCTCCATTGGGCCCGAACTGGCCTTTGAAGCTCGGAGCTGGCTAGTTAATGATTGGTCTTCTGGAGTTGTAACGTGGACATCAAATGCACCTCTACAAGTAGTAGATGGAATGCTTCGGCGAAAAATTCATCGGAAACAGACACTATCTGTCCTCCTAAAGCAACGCTGGAAAGTTCTGTGTATGTCGTTAGCTTTGCTCTCCAATGATATTAGCCAGAGTAGACACCAGTAGAAGCAGCAAAGGCGTCAGCGAATCGATCCAATGTTACTTGCTGGAATGACATGGCGATATGAACCAAGATAAGCCTCAAAGCTGTTGACCTTTAAATTAGATTCACGCTTTCTCGGACCGACCATACGGCATCTAAGATAAGACGGCAATACAGTGACTGGTGTTTATGCTAGTAGTACTTATGTGTGCATGCCAATACCAAGAACAGGAAAGAGCCATTGTGCGTGCTCGTGGTGTCTAACGAGAGCGGCGCATCGAGTGCGCGAAGTGACACATGCATCACTTATCTACCTTGAATCTGTATCATTGTCGATAACCAGTTCAAGGGTATGTAAACGGCAGGCCGCAGCAAGAGTGCAACAAGTTGGCTGCCTCTATATGCTGGTGATGTGGGAGAGGAGATGTATGCCAGAACGGGTCAGAAAATTGTTAAACGTAGTCTGGGGCCAGCTTTCCTGACGAAGTTGACCATGAACAACGAACTTGGTGAACGCAGGAAGCGTCGCATGGTCGAAGAAATAAGGAAGGTCGTTTTTGAGCTCCAGCGATCGAAGAATCGTCTGCGCGACGTATCGGGAAGATCAGTTGACTGGCCACGATTTCAAAGGTGTTCAAGCCGTGGTGGCTGCTCTCTTGTTAGCAGAAGACTCGGTCTCTTGGAAGAGTAAGAGCGTCAGTGGAAGGAACCCGGAGATGTCCAACCACTGGGACACCAACGGCACTGGCGGGCAAGGTTCCCTTGCGAAATCAGACTTTGAGATAGCACCCAAAGGTCAGGTTGCGAGATGGTGACTTTTCTCCATTTGCGAAAATTTGACGGAGAAGCAATGCGGCTGTCTTAGTGACTTGTGTTGCAAAGCGGACGGTCCGTAGAAGCGTTCCAATCGTCAGGCAGAGAAAGATATTGGAAAAAAATATCTCCCCAGATCTCGACTGGCATTGAATTCACCAGATAATAACCGCCGCTGCCCAGTCGACGATGAATTGATGGTTGGCATGACGGATATTGTATCGATGATGAAGGAGAAGAGTTGCAGGCGGAATAGGGAAGGAATCTCGCAAGATGTCTACGATTGGCCCCGATCAAACGCACAGAAACAACACCATGATCGGCAACAGTGCAACGAGTATGAAGATGCTCATGAAAACAGGAAAAATTCACAATGAAACATTGCAGAGGCAGGATCAAACACTGGCTACAACTGTTCGTTGCTTACCCCATGGATCGCGCCATATCTCAACATGAGACAGCCTTCCAGAAGTGTGCATAATATGCTGAACATCACCAGCTTGCTTGTGTCCCACTTCCAGGGCTACGATGGCGCCTGGGCGTAAAAATCCATTGTGCCGTATTAAGCCGGCAATAGCGTGATAGAAATCAAGGCCACTCGGTCCCCCAAATAGTGCCTTTGGATCTTCATAATCAGTCACAGAACGAGGTAATTTGAGATACTCCTTCCAGGATATATAAGGTGGATTGGACGTGATGAGGTCATACGGCGGATTGAGGTTAGTATCGTAGGGGAGAGTAGGGGAAAGGATGTTGACAAGGGTAGTTTTGAACGTGTTGCAATGCATGGTTGCTTGAGAGGGAGTTGGTATTGAGCAGAGTGTAGCATTGTCCATGGCAAGCTGAATGGCATGTGGAGAGATGTCGACACCATGTGCATGGATCTTCCCGGCTGGACAAAGAGAACAAAGAAGTAGCGGGATACAACCCGAGCCTGTTCCGAGATCCAGAAGCGATCTAGGACGATTTGTCTGTGTGTATGAAAGCCGTTCTACCAATTTGATCACCCAATGTTCGGTTTCTGGCCGTGGAATCAACACCGGAGGGCGAGTGAGAAGGTTGAGTGGACCAAAAGGTTGAGAGCCTGTGTACGGATGTAAAAAAGATTGTAAGAAGATGAGTGTGTTGAAAAGATATACCAAGAATGTATTGGAGGGGTTCACCAAGAATCCTTCGTTTGAGCATATAAGTAAGAGAAAGATTTGAGGAGGATAAAGCCAGTTTCATCCATTTGAGTTCGAGGAGGGCTTGTTGGGAACCCAATTGTGCGATGAGCGTGGAGATGAGCATGAGATGTGAGAGGCGGGCTGGCAATGGCCGAGTCGGGATATGATTCCGGGGCGGCTGATCCGGCATTGTTACTATTAGCAGCCCAAAACTTTATAAATAAAATCAGGCGGAAATTTCGCATGACACTCGTCGCAGACGTCTCGCATCCTTCAATTTTACACGGGCCCACTGTTGCATTCCCTTCGTCATGTCTGCTGTATACGCAGCTATCCCATCTACAATGCCGGCCACCCCCGCCTTCGTTAATCCTGCTCAAATGCAGAACGCACTTGCTGGTCCCTCCGTGCCGGCTCAACAACCTCCAAAGAAAAAGCCAACACCATATCCAAAACGGAAACGGACAGATACTTCAGACGACCAGGGCGAAGATTCCGCGTCCCATCCGCGGAAGGGCAGGGATGGCCCAAAGAAAAAGAAGGCGAATCGGGCATGCTTTCATTGCCAAAAGGCACATCTTACCTGTGACGATTGTATGTAATAGTTACATCATGTCCAGCATTGGCTAATATAAAATACCGTGGTTAGCACGGCCTTGTCAACGCTGTACAAAGCGAGGAATTGCAAGTAGTTGCACTGAGGGATTCCGTAAGAAGGCGAAATATCTACTCGACGAGGAGGAGCTAGGTAAGGAACAATATGCAAATGACATATTCACGCTGACGAAGTCACGTGAGCAGCCATGTTGAAGGGCAGCAAGACAGTGGCGCGTGACAGTCTTGAACCAGGGAAAGATCATGGACCAGGAGAAGACCACGGAGTAGAGCGTGGAACCGAACTTGGAGTAGACGACCGTGGAACGGAGGAACGTGGAACAATCCCACCATGTGCGCATTAGCTCCATTAGTTGGCAACGGTAACTTACCATTTGTGGTCTGCCAGCCGAGTCGCTCGGCCAGGACGAATCCATGCTGGGCGGTTCCTTTGATCCAGAGTTCGGTTTTGGGTCTGAGGCTGCCAATCTGGAGTACTCTATTCTCTGTGCCATTCTCGGCAACCCGAGTTCCTCAGAGTCGGTTACTTCACTTAATTCACCAACGCAAGCGTCTCAAGCGTCTCAAGCATCCCCTGTACAAACCGCATACTCGTCTTGGCCTTCAGATCAGGTGGACTATACAGCCTACCCCCAGATTAACATTCACTCAGACTCCTCGAATCCCGCTCAGTACTTGCCGTATCAATATACATCCTCACAACAACAGCAACAACCAGAGGAGCAACTTGCTTTCCCTCAAATTCAGTCTCCTCAGGCACAGGCTCCCCTCCATCCTCTTCAGCCTCGTTTTCCCCTTGACACTCGCCCTCGATCTCCGCCACCCTTTATCTTTGACTCTTCCCTAATAGGGAATGGCGCGTTCGCTGACATCATTCGTCCCCAGTCCTGTGGCTCCAAACTGCAGGCCATCCATGATCGTGTAACCAGCCCGTACGACTACACAGAGGGATATCATTTTCTTATGAAACATCTCCGCAGTCGGTGCGTCTGTGTCTTAGCTTCTTCTGTTTTTTTCTTATCCGGCAAAGTTTTGAAAAAAACGACATATTACGCATTGTGCGGGCCCTTGCTATTTTCAGGCCCTCCCTCATCGCCTTACAAATGCCTCTGTCTCTTGATGATGAGGTGTTTGTAGAAAAATGCTTCCAGCGAACATTATTGGTATGTTATCTTGTGCCATCATGACGATAAGATATAATCAACTCTGGGTAATCAGGAGCTTGACAAACTCATTTCATTCAGCGGCACACCAACTGTAGTGTGGCGGCGTACTGGCGAAATATGTCTAGTTGCCCCCGAATTTTGTATGCTTACTGAATGGTCGATGGAAGAGCTTGTCGGCCGTAAAAAATACATTTACGAGGTATGATATTCTCGCATATTTGGGAGACGCTCAATGGTTACAATACCTCGGCAGCTCTTTGAAAACCAATCCGTGGTCGAATACTGGGAGAGTTTCGCATCACACGCATTTGAAAATACTACGCAGTCGGTATATTCCCATTGTGTATTGCTGAAGCCGTCAGGTGCTCCAGTGCCTGCCACATTCTGCTTCTCCATTAGAAGGGATCTTTTCGATCTACCCAGCATAGTTATTGGTACGTATCTGGCCTCCTCCGTTATTCCGTCTTCTGACACGCTTAAAGGGCAGTGGCTCCCTCTTCTATAGCCCGTGTGGGCTTTCGCCTATTTAGTTTCTACTTCTAATTACCTGTGCACTGTGGCGTGATTCCTGTGTCTTTTGCTGTGCTGATTTTCCTCATCATTGTTTCTCCTACTAAATATACTGGATGTATCACATGTACTATGCTTATTCGATGTTTATCAAATTTGTTATCACGCTGGGGACCACAAGGAGAACATGATCACTGTTCATCTATTTCCCCGTACTCAAAGGCCGGTGACGTCGCAAGTCATGTTGTCCTTGGCCCTTGCTTGCAGGGCCAGGGACCAGTCGCTAAATACGAAGAGCCGATGGCGTTAAAAATCTAAAATTGCTGAACGTAGAAAAAAATTTCGTATCCGTATACGTACATGATAACTTACCACAAGGCTGACAAATCCTTAGGCCTTAGGAGTGGCACTGGCCGGTAGCAGGAAATTAGGATAATCGATTAGAACGCAAACTTGTTAACTCAGAGACTCCGCGGAATGCCTTAGTGCTGACTCTTAGTACCGACAGTCGAGAAAGTGGCAAGTATAAGCGATTCTTCCGATCCCTTGTGGCAGCTGTAAGCCGGGCACGCCAATCAAGCAATGCACCCGAACTTTGATTCCAGACAGATTCAAGTTGTGAGATATTAGCCAAATCTAGCGGTACTCCGGCGCTAACCATGGTGAGCGATTCATCTCAAGTTAGTAACCATTAGCAATACTAGCGAGGATACCGAGAGTCCGACGGAGCTGGTAGCGCTGCAACTTGAATGCAAATATTGCTGGGCTTTCTATCACCCCTTAAGTGCGAACCACGCAGCTAGTTTCACTGCGGCACAACCAATACCGTGGAGTAATGAGATTCTGTACGGTACCAAGTTTCTCTCGCCCTCTCAGACTTAATATCGTTGAGTCGCCGTGATAAACCATTGTTTAGGTACTTGGAAAAAGAAACGATTACCGTGACAAAACATTATGTCTACGTACTGTAGCTACTCCTTGCGTCTCACACAGTCGATTCTCCAATGGCGGCGTAGTCACTTTCAACACCCGGCTCAAGCAAGCAGGCATGCCCGAGGATCAGAACGCCCGAAGCTCCAACCAACCAGAAGAAAGTGCCTATAGGCGAAGATATCCACAGAAGGGGGAGTCCGATTACAAAAAGTGCAGTATAGAGATGTTTCTGTGTAACGGTGTGCTCGCCGAATTGAGTCGCCTCAGGGGCTGCGGATATCATTGCCGGTCAGTAAGTTAATTCCTCGGAGCGTCGGTCAATATACCATATTTGTTGATTGCGGCAAATCCGATGACGAGGAAGGCGAGGGAGATTAAGAGAAGATAGTTCGTTATGCTTGTAGAACGATGTGAGCAAAGTGACATTGAGATAGGCAAGAGGTTCCACATACATTGCATATACGGCAAGAACTGCAATAATTAAGCTGTAGTTTCCTGGGCACGGGGAGATAAGTTTGATTCCGAGACCATTGTTTGACAGGTACCTGAGAAATATCGAGTGTTGTAAGATATCCGCTGTAATGAGAAGTCATTCAGAGCCGAACAAAAGCTTTGAAAAGCACGACATTTCCGACTGACTGAGGTAGCCTGGTTCAAGTCTGCAGGTCGGGAGATACGTTGATAATCAAAAAATTCCACAGGGGACCGAATTCCAGCAAGTCTCGTTTCCTGCCGAAATGGTTTACAAGAATTTACGATTTGTTGAAAGGCATCACTCACTCTGAGAGACTTAACGGCATCTGTGACGCGAACTAGGATATCCATGATTAGGAATGAGATGGAAGGGAGTAAGAGATGTGGTGTAAGTTGTGGAGTATTATGCAGGCTGGCTTTGACGTGTTTCTGTGCGCAGCCGCAGTGTCTGTTTACCACCTGCCACCATATGCATTGTGCTGTGCGTCCATTGTTCGTTCCTATGTCTTTTAACTCAATCACAACCACACCGGTCTGTCAGAGATGATTCGTAGAAATCCAACTTTAATCCCAATGAGCGACTATGATGTCCAAGACATTCGTGACATGTTGGCAAAACAAAAGGGCGATGTTTTGCAACAACAGCAACTCTTGCTCAGAATGAAACGTATCGCCGAGAACCCTACCATGCAGAAGGAAGACCTCGAGATAATGGAACAGTTCAAAGCTGCAGCGGCGCGGTATGAAAAGGCAAAGCGACTGGGATTGGAACCTCAGGTTAAGTTGGTACGTTCCGAAACGTGGTCGTATCATCATTAACAAACCATGTATATGAATCGTTTCTAGGGCCCTTAGACCGCTGAGACACGTAACATACGAACAGAAAACGAAATACACTGATATATTCGGCCTGCTCAATGTCGGAAACACTGCCACGCAGTAGTCTACGGCTGGAATGCACTTCGAAACGCTGCACAATGATGTCAGATAAATGGTCATCGTCTTGGAGTTTCATTCTACCTTCGAGATCTTGTTTGTCGCAGAGTGTAGCAAGGTCTACGCGCTGCATATGCACACAAGTGGTTTTCAGGCTATCCCACAATGCGTCGGATGTTATGCCCCGTTTCTCGTTCACGCCTCCAAGGTCATGCACGCCGTCGTTATCCTGAAGCACGAGCGCATCCAAAATGTATTGCGCCGCCTCCCCATAGCGCTGGCAGGACGGGCGGTTAAATGTCGTCGTCATCTCAGTTCCAAGTAGTATCACATACCTTGAGATTAATACAAGAAATTCCGAGATTAAACCTGTGTACATGGTTGGCGGATGGAACGAGAGTTGGCATAGCCACTAACCTAGCACGGATGTAACCAGGGTTAAGCTCGAGCGCCCGGTAATAATATTGGATTGCGTCTTCTGCTTGGCCGCTGTTCGCCAGTGTGGCTCCAACTCGGTTGTATAATAGCCAATCCTTGATCAGCAACTATATAGATAAATTGAATTCGTTTGTGCAAGGACTGCTTACCTCCGGTCGCAGAGCCAATGCTGTACGGAAACAATCCTGGGCTTTGGCATAATCCTTCAGATAACAGTTAGTACATGATGACGAGACAAGAAGATACATACCTCGTTAGCATTTAACAGAACCGCAAGAGCAATCTGAATATCAGCGTCAATCTCCCTCCCACCATCACTCCTCGCCATTGCAATTAAGCATTGCGTCAAATAGGCGTAGCGTTCCGGTATAGAGGCCGTGGGCTTATCTGGGTTCTGGTTACGAAACTGCAGAACGAAAACTTTGTATCTGTCATTTCGGTTCACCCATTCGTGGATGGCATCATATGTTCCAAGGCGGTTATTGTCGTTTGTAAAAGATACGGCCAGGGCTAGCCATGCAGGTAAGTGGGACGGATCAAGTTCTATCGCACGCCGTAGCGCCTGAAGTGCCTTGTGCTCTCTTTCGTTCTCCTGCTGTTTTACCCCTAACGCAAGCCAGGCGGATGCGTTGTTCATATCTCGCTGTACGGCAGCTTCCAGTTCCAAAACACTCTGAGATAAGGATTAGACTGATAAAGGATGGACTGACAAGGACGTACTTCGACGATTGGTTGATGACTATGCATAGCATGATGACGGGTTTTCGAGGAGTCTCCAATCAAATATGGATTATTATCTTGAAATTGATAGTTGTCGACAGGTCTTATGCCAGAAGCGGTAGCTTCAAACTTGTCCCAGTCATTCTGCAGTCTATCCCAAGACGCCACCTCAAGGTTGGTGGTATGGGCACTCGGGGTGTTCGTTGCATCTACCCCGTTCCAATAACGTGCATACTCGGTGTTTTCTTGTCGAAAGTAAGCATCATTTGGATCCTCGATAAGTAGCTGTTCTTCGGAGGAGTTCTTCTGAGATATTGCAGAGCCTTCGAAGTCCCTAAAGCCAGTCTGCGATACCGAGTGAAAGAGCGTCGACCTTCCAAAATCATTGTCAAAGAAATCAGTGGCCCGTCCTTTGCCTTTCACGTCAACCTGCGAAGCAGTGTCGTTGGCAGTAGACTGTCCATGATTCTCGACCATCTGATCTCCTTGGACAATGACTTCGCCATCTCGCAACTGTTTCATGAGTCCCATGAATTGGCTTTTCTGAAATTTAGGATTCGGTTCGTCTTTGACATTATCGAGTAGAAGTCCAGCCATCTTTGCTAACTCGCTTCGTTCGTGAGGATTTGGTTGTGAAGGTTGCTCAACCTCGTCGTTATATTGCAAGATACTAGAGCTAAGGCCCTGTTCAAGGACACCGAATTCCTTATCCCAAGATATATCTGCAGAAGGCGATGTCAGGCCATAAGTTATGAGATAGGGACATTGCCCACCTGTCGCGTGCATGGCAGGTCGCGCAACATGAATCAAGGACGTCATAGGAATGCCAGATAATTGGCCCGTCATGCCTCCTTGGAAGCCAGGGCGCCACTGCATATTTGGGCCTTTAGAACAGCCATGAGCAGGTGCAACACCCTTGATTGGATGGAGTACATACCCTGGCGGGGCCCGACGGGGCCAATTGAATGTTGTGCGTTAACATTCCCGCCATTTATTGTGGTACCATTGCTCCCCTTCGCTGAGAGCTGGGTAGAAATATGAATGGGTTGCCGGTTCACGAAGTCGGATGCCCATCCGGCGGATAAATTGGGTTGTTGCATTTGCGACGCATGTGGGGATCCCTGTGTATCGAACGGCAAGGCAACGCGTAGTGCAGAGACATCGAAAGCTGGATCATGGGTAATTTGAGGATTCGGAGCGAACCCTGACGAGAAGAACCGGGCTGCATCCTGATCTACGCCCGAGGGACTGACTGACTGTGTGCGGAACTGAGACTACGTCTTGGGAATCAATATTAATGGTTTCCAACGACGAAGGTCTACACACCTGACTTGTTGATGTGGTCCTGCCAGCGCTGTGAATGTAATCCTTGGATCTCTGAGTGTCTACATGCCAGGTAATATGTGGATAGTTACTTGCTGTAGCCCTCTGTCTTGGTCAAACCGCTTGGAAAGTCCTTGCAATGGATTCGAAGGGCCACAATCAGCCCCACCGACGAGCGTAGGCAGCGCCATGCTCTCACAATGAAGTTAGATATTCCGAGTCTGGCAAATATACAGAGCACAAGATGATCGATGAAGTAGCAAATATCACTGTGTGCATGTTTACTTGATAATTGATTACTACAATAGGATTACAAGTACATGTACTTGGATAAGCGTACAAGTGCAAGCTATGCTTGCGGACGTTGGGTTGAGTCCTCCTCTCCGATATACTTCTGGTTAGACGCCCGGCAATCCGCGCCACCATCCGAACGCACTACGATAATCAGGTTGGGGATAATTCTAAAATTAACGGAGGTTACTCACAGTGTCTCTGTATGAATAGATTACTTAGTACAACAACAATCAAGACAATTCAAGACATACATTGAGGGCATCCAATCTACTGAAAGTCTTTTTGCACCCTCGGCAGACATTAGATTGTGATTTGGCTGTGTGTAATGCTTGGTGTCGTCTAAAGACTTGATTAATAATACAAAGAAAGAGGAATACAATGATGAACTCACTTGCAATCGTGCTGGCGAGCAAACCCTTTCTTGCATCCAGGCCACTCACAGACATAAGGCCTCTCCTCCGTGTGAGACCTTAGATGGCCTGAAATACAGGATTTAGAGAAGAGACACAAAGTGAGAAAGTAAGCCTACCCCGAAGATTGAATCTACGGGTGAATGTGCTCCCACAGCCAGGGACAGGACAAACGAAATGTGCCTCGTTCCTTCGTCGGCTAGCGCTCGCGAGCTGCGTTGCGGAGGTTGTGACCTGCTGTTTCTCCACCTGCATGATAGGAGGTAGACGACGTCCACCAGTTGAGGATGGGTAGTGGTTGGCACCGGCACCACCTTGATTAGAAATATTGTCTTGACTTGGAGACGGAGTCGATGAAAGGTCCTGATTGTGGTTAAACATCTCTGTACCGTTGGATGGATAGTAAGGCTCTTGTTTAGGACTGCGGCGATCGTTTGGCGGTATGGGGGTGGCTGATGCATTTGAAGATGGGTCAGGTTGATGAGTGGGGAATTGATTGAGCTGCTGAGGTGGGGGGTATGGATAGTCGCGAGGGCCATCAGGGTGGCTAACAGGGCCTTGCAACGGGATGGAATGAGACATGGGACCACCAGCTGGACCGTAGAGTGGCTCAGTGGTATATTGAGGTT
Source organism: Tricholoma sp. MG77 (assembly GCA_003314665.1). Lineage (NCBI taxonomy): Eukaryota > Fungi > Basidiomycota > Agaricomycetes > Agaricales > Tricholomataceae > Tricholoma > Tricholoma sp. MG77. The sequence continues at coordinate 29,960 of QMFE01002837.1, forward strand.
GAGATTCTGCAGACATTTGTAGTGAAGAAAGGATGTGGTGGACAGGATGAGAAAGAATGATGGCGCGTGCAGTAACCGTCGTCATATCCTCAGAGTTGAAATTTCAATTCCCGAACTCAACGCCGTAGTACAACACTAAGAGGCGCTCACAGTATGGATTATTGTACTCAACAGCACATGTACCCTCATCACCCTCACTACCTTTTGAACTAGAAGCCCGGATGCTGTGCTGCACAGCACAGAGCTTATATCAGATCGCTAATCGAACATGCTCCCAAGCTGTGCTGTTGCTGTGCTACACCATACTAGTACACGCTACTCTTGTATTATTCGAATATATGAGAGTCCAGTAAGCGTCGTCGACGCATCAGCTCGGTTTCTGTAATAGGCGTCCCTGTTTGACGTGAACCAGATCCCTTGGGCGTCTCGGTCTGTTGAGACGTTGAGCGCCTCCCGCTCACTAGTACCCGGTTTTCTGAAGTCCTGTCCACAAAAACTTGATTCTCACTTAGCTCAAGGTCTAACACCTGTGACACAGATAAAATGCAGGTATTAGCACCTTCTGCATCGGGTTTGACCTCAACATGTGAGAGCTCGTGCACTTGCTGGTCCGTGGGTGATCCGTTCTGGTACTTCTTCGGTACAAACGTGATTCCAGGGTCGTCCATCTCTGTCTCGGATGATGGGGATGGGTTGGAGGCATGCAAATTAATCCCAATTTGGTCGTCTCGGGAAGCTCCTTGCTTTGCATTCCTAGAGAACGTCTCGTTCATCCACTCCGCTAATTCCTCAATAACCTAAAGTTTATATGAGGCCATAGTCTGCTATACTGAATCATTCCACTTACAGCCTTTGCCTCCGACATAATTCCAGGCATTTGAAGGTACGCATGGCTCCAATCTGAAAACAACACCATTTGAACCCAGTCTTCTTCCGTCTCCTTTGCCAACTTATCTCTCTCTTTTTGGAGTTCAGCAAAGTTCCTGTCGTCCAGGGACCCAGGGCGTCCGCTCATTCTGAGGCCTTCCCCAAATTGTACACTCTTTCCACAAATAGCCAATTCTAGTTCAGCCTTTCGTGTGCGCTTAGCCTCCCTGACGCGCCCAGCAAAAATCACGGTGTCGTCTACAAATGGATCTTTCTCCCCACATTGCAGAAGGAGGGGTGGAAACTGGGCGAGAAGGTGTGCAGGTGTGAGGATAGGGGATAAGTAATAATCAGTAGCGAAATCTGGATTTTGATAAGGCCCGATATACAAAATCGCCATTGCACGCATCTGACACCTGTATTTAGTGGCTTGCAACAGCGCTAGATGACGAACGTACCATGCTTGGAGCGACGATCCTATCCTGGAAATAACCTGTGCGACTTGTCATAGTCAACCTGGTACCGATAGGCTGCTTCCCCTGGCTTGAACCTTCACCTTCAGGGGTCTCTGCCGCTCCACTGCTAACTTGATCAAGTGTTGTCGGCAACTGGGCTGTCTCCACGGCAGGGGGATTCGCGTATCGTACCCGAGCGCTGATTGGCCAATCTTCTTCTTTCCGGTGACCAAAGTCATCGTCCTCAGGCTCATCCTCGTCCTTTTCTGCATCACGCATTTCTTCACCGCCCATATTATGATTGCTGGAGCTATGTGGAACGGACAAGGATCGCCTAACTTGTAAGCCAGAGGCAGGCTCGCTGTCACCACCATTTGCGAAGTCCCGGAAAAGGTCTTTCCAGCTACTTCTCCTCTTCATGCGCTTGCTATGAGGCATGAAGAATCTATTGTCTTTCACCATGCTGAGAGGGCTCTGCGAACGATGGTCAACAATAGGCCATGCATACCGGAGCTAACTCACAATGTGTTGAAAATGATCCTTCTGCACAGCCAATTCTTGCAGACCTGGCAAGTTGCCAGAAGATTGTTCCGAGCGAAGAACTCGCAAATGTGCCGCAGACATCCAAGAAGTGAAATTAAAATCGAGAGCAGCATAGTTCAGGACAAGGGCAAGAGGTTGAGGCAAATTTGTGATTTTATTCAGTGACGTCGCCGAACGGTTGTGTTCCAAAAGCTTGAGAATGACATTTACTGCAAGGGTAGCACCACTGGAAGAGGTTAGAAATTAGTCATGACTTGAGCAGTACTGTTGAAATTCTGATCTACTCACGCAGAGTCGCCGGAGATCATAATATTAAGCTTTTTGCCAGACATCCCTATCAGCCTACCAGCTGCAGGATGGGTTGCGTAGGTTAAATGCCTACCGCACAGAGAGAAAAAAAGCTCACCGGATTCCACTAGTATTTTATAGGAATCGAAGGCTTCATCTATCGCGTACGGATAGGGGTCTGAAAATATTTGGTCAGTGAAAGCCTACCTGTTACGAGAAACTAACATTCTGGCGCCTTGCCATAGTCAACTGACAGCACTGGTTTTCCCGTCTTGATTGCCCATATGCGAAGACGTTCTTCGTGATGTTCCGGGGACTGTGCTACAAACCCTCCTCCAGGAAAGTCTAGAATAAGGTCTGTGGCTTCTTTCAACTGACGTCCCTCGGGGTGGAAAAAGAGATGGGCGGTGATAGGACGGATATATTGAGAGGCCTTTGGCCTAGGTAACAAAATCTTTCGTTTCACAGATACGTGAGGAAGGCACATCATAATACGAATCTAGAGTTAACAATAGCGTTAAGGACATTTCAATTTATCGCAGAATGGACAAACATAAGGATTTGTTGTCTTCTCCCACGTAGTACGCAGCATCTCCACGGTTGGAACGGCTCGAAACCTTCGAAGCTTATGAGGTGCAAGATTGAGAGCCCTATTGTTTTGAGTAAAAAGTTGGAAACGTACCTTTTCATCTGCCTCGTTTGCGTATAAAATATAATACACAGAAAACGCCACTGAACAGAGGTCCCTGAGCCATTTTGGACGAATGGACATCGCTGTTGCGAAGCCAGCATCGAGTCCTGTGCTGATCCATGTGGCGCGATAGTAAGAATGGGAGTACTGTGTTGTGGGTTGTGGAAGCTGAAATTTGGCAATAACTTGAAACATTAACTTACAAGACGGGCCAGTGGTTCAGGAGCTACTGATGCGCATCAGCGGTGCTTACACTGCGCTTAGTTTTCGACTACTCACATCCGAGGCCGAGTATCTTGTCAAAATTCCGAATCGCATACACTGCCGTCAATGTACTTACAACAATCTGCCAAGGGGTGAAGTGTTCTGAAGAGGCAATCGGTAAACCCATTCGTTTGAATACCAGGAATAACCGACTGAGGGTTCTGTTTAGCTTGCTAAGCCACAAAATTCGGGGTGGCCCAGCATTGCCGCGCGCTATCCGCCATATCCAAAAGCAAATCACAAGAAACACCTTTTACAAGAATATGTGAGCAAAGACTAACTGAAGCAAGGTTGGAGGCAAACCTGTGCACGCTTCCACGAAGGGCTTGGACGGCCTAAGAGATGGTCAATCATGGTACTAGGTTACAGCTTGACAGGGGAGAAGACATGTCAACTATTAGTACTTCAAGTTCACGAGAGGCGGCGGCTTACACTGTGGCATGTGATTGAGTCAGGCCGAGACAAGCGCCTTCACTATTTCATATCTTATCTACTTAGGACAAACATGCTACCCCTCACCTCCATTCGAACCTCAAATGGCAAGCTTGAGATCGTAAATCAACTTCTTTTGCCACACACGGTCCAGTTCCTCCAGATCAATACCATCGCTGCTGCTCATGACGCGATAAAGACAATGAAGGTTCAATTTCGTTTACTTCTTCAAAGCCATCTCTGCAGACCTCATGAAGACGGTAGATTCGGGGAGCACCAGCTATAGCCTCCCTTGCATCTCTCTCCGTTGCTTTTCACCTTTCAGAGGCATTGGATGCTTCCACCCCACCCGACTTTTTGGCATCTTCAGACACTCTGAAGCCTCATGTTGAAGAGATACTATCATTTCTTGTGACTGCCCGTCCTACAGCTGTGAACCTCAGTACAGCTACAACCCGTCTTACCAGAACTTTGCATTCGTTTAACAGGGAAACGGACGCTAGGATCATTTCCAAGAACCTTATTGCAGAAGGGAATCTAATTGCTGACGAGGATGTTGGCAGAAACAAGGAGATGTCGAAGCTCGGAGCAGAATGGTTGTCACAGCAATATCAGGGGATTGGCGATTCAGGATTCAATGTGTTGACAGTTTGCAACACTGGCTCTCTAGCCACATCAGTATGTTATAATCAAGCTTGGGTCTTTTACTTTCTTTTCATGACAGATTTACGCAGGGATATGGGACAGCGTTGGGATTAATCACATATCTCTTCGAATCCGGAAAATTGAACAAAGCATATTATACTCAAACAGCGCCGTATCATCAGGGCTCGAGGTAAAATATTGAGCAGCTGTCGAGGGATAAGCGGCTAACATATATTTAGACTCACCTCGCTGGAGCTTCAAACCCTCAATATCCCATCCGTGATGATCTGTGACACAATGGTCGGATCTCTATTCCAGCATCACAAAATTCATGCCGTCGGTAAGCCATATTTATTCGCAAATTTTATCTTCTGACGTGTATGTAAAGCTGTAGGTGCTGATAGGATTGCCAGGAATGGTGATACAGCAAACAAGGTCGATTTTCTTGGCGCACCGTGCATGTGATTGGGTTAACTCGTGTTCAGATCGGAACGTACAATGCTGCGGTACTTGCGGCACGGCATAGAATTCCGTTTATCGTCGTTGCACCTGTTAGCACGGTTGACCTCAGCGTCGAAACCGGAGCCGGGTATGTTCACGTCCTGATAGAGCACCCTCCTTGCTCAGCTTCGCGTAGGATCCCAATTGAACATCGTCCACCGATAGAAGCTTGTATCGTCCGTGGTATCGCCTATCCCGACACCGATGCTGCCTCAAACCAGCAGACTATGGTAATGATCACCCCCCCCGGCTTGGATGGAGTCTATAATCCTAGCTTTGACGTTACGCCTGCTGATCTGATCACTGCGATTGTTACCGAAAAGGGCGTTGCAACCAGAAAGGGGGGAGAGAAGACCTTTGATCTAACTAGCATTGTGTAAGAACGTACACCTTGTCTGATCTTACATCATTACTAGCATTTCGAGTTCCAACTACAATAGAGAACAAACGTACATTCAAAAGTGTCCCAAAAGTCTCCGGAGACTGAGGAGACTTAGGATATTTGGGAGACTCTGAAGATGCAGGGGTTCAAGGAGGCCGGCTGGAATGCCAAGCAGCTATGGTTTCACACGTCCACTTTTTGCGACGACGTTGTAAACCAAGTGTACGAGCTTTTACATAAATGGGCTTCGGAATGTCATTGGTATGAAGGCAATGTAGTTCACCCGAATTATGGCGCATCTCGGGTATCTCCCTTCTTGCAGTGTGGGCAAGGAACGAACCAGCGCATGTTGCTTATGTTTTTATTTCTGATGGGTGGTGGCAGTGTCTAGTCTACGATATCGATCTACTGAGGGGGTGGACGATGATGCCCGCGAGGACTCGCGACTCGCGACTCGCACTGGTGACTCCTGCGCGTCCGAGTCACGCGTATCACGTGCTGTTATCAGATTTCAATTGCAGCGCTTCCGACGGAGTCTCGACCTGTCTTTGGTCACTACGTTTTTACTGCACAAAAAAGTTCAATTTCTATGCTGAATTTTATGTAATTCTATGCCACTAACGGCTTCTCGACGTCTGGACACTGGGATTATGTTCATCATGCAGGGCGATACCTATGTTGCTGTTCACGGTGGTGCAGGGGCTCACGACACTAAGTACGAAGCACAGATCAAGCAAGCATTGAGATTGTAAGTTCTGCTCTTCGCCGCTCTCCTATAGACTACTTAAAGCAATCAGAGCATGCGCCGCGGGCCTTAGATGTATCCAGGACGACTCTTCAATTCCTCGAGAGCCGGCGGATACCTGTCACGAAAACAAGCATCTGGAAATGGTCGAACAAGCCATATCTATTCTCGAAGATGATCCATACCTGAATGCAGGTTTGTCCCCTTCGGCTAGGGCAGATTCTCTTTGTCGTGTTGACATCTTTTATATAGGCTACGGCTCCAATTTAACTTTCGATGGCACAGTGGAATGCGATGCTGCTATTATGGATGGGTGCTCCAGCGATTTTGGTAGTGTGGGGGCTATCTCTGGTGCTTTTAGCTAATCTATGGGCCTGTGCCGTGTCATATTCATCAAACCCTCGGTTGTCTAAAAAGGAATCAAGAATCCAATTCGAGTGGCACGCTCAATTCTTGACTATTCAACAAAGCCAGACCCTCTGGGTCGGATATCTCCTTTGTGCGCTACCCAGTCTTTGTCACTACACCGTCGTTGAATGACAGCGTTGATAAAAACAAGGACGTTGTCGTCTGAAGGGGCGCGTTCTTTTGCAACTGCTCAATCTAACCTGATTCAGACTGTCCCTTCGGCCTCTCTTGTTAGTCCACGAGCGCAAGAAGAATGGAAGAAGTGGAAGGGTCGTTTAGAGAGTTCAGTACAACGTGGTCCTATGCCGGGCGGCATTCAGGACACGGTGGGGGCTGTCGCATACACCCATGCAGGCGGAATAGCGGCTGGGGTATCAAGGTCTTCTACACAATTGTAATTAAATGGGCACTAGAGACTTACTCGAGCCTTACAGCGGCGGAATTCTTTTAAAGCTTCCAGGAAGGATTGGCGAAGTAAGCATAATAGGCGCTTTTGTTCGTTCCTTTCCCCTACACAGCACTGAACAGGCTGGCATATTCGGAGCGGGATGCTGGGCTCAACAATTCCCCAAACCTGCAATGAATATAGCATGTAGCATTTCTGGTGGATCTACTCCCGTCCCCGAGACAAATTTAGAGCTTACGCGTCGGCAGGTGCTGGAGAGTATATAATAAGAACCATGCTGGCGCATGCGGTAGGGGAGTCCATCAATGCTTGCATATTAGGAGGTTTAGATGTGGATCCTCACGAAATTTTGCGTCATGTCCTGATAGAAAAATTCTGGGGTGAGTATGCATATGGTTATGTGTTTGGATCTGAAATTGATACCTACTGCAAGAACCTTGTAGGAGCCGGGGTGTACTCAACCCTGAAGCTGGAATTCTTCTACTGGTAACGGAAAATGATGATGCTAATGTCACTGGTCAGTCACCATTCTCCAGCATTTGGCATATTCTGACCATCACTTTGAAAGCACACTTGTGGTGTGCATTTACCACACCAAGCATGGCTATTGCATACACTTCTCTAAGGAGCCCAAAGCCTAAGGTCACCAGTTTATGTACTTCCCATTGCGGAACTAATCATCCACAGGCATTAATCCTTCGTCAACCAAACAGCAAGGAGGCACACGGCAATCAACCACCACTGTATATTACTGCAATAACATTGTAATTGGAAACAGTTTGTCCGACAAGCACCCTATATGTTTACTTAACTGAGCGATCCGTTTTCCACCACACTAATACCATGCAGGATGCCTGTTGTCTTTGCACCATCAATCGAAGTCGACACATCGGGTCCTGGATTAGAACCAGGACGAAGTGGAGGTGCCGCACGTGTCGGCCGCGATGCATTCAGACGTTGAAGGGTTTTGATAGGGAATTTTGTCCTGAGGAGGTTTCGTTTTCAAAGGAACAAAGAGGAAAGCAGCGGACGTGAGCTCACCGACAAGTAGAGCAGACGGGAACGGGTTGGCAGAATACTATTTGTCAAAATGAGGTCATTCGGAGCATAGAATTTAAGATGAACTTACTTGATAGACAAACAGAACAAACGAAACCAATGTCAACAATGTTTTTATGGCAAAAACAAGCTGCTCGAAAGTCAATCTTATCTTGAGTAGGGACAGACAAGATCTTCCGAACGGAGGGCGGGGGAAGGAAGGCCATCTGTTGCTTTGGAAATAGGGTTGTAAATCACGAAATTCTTTCTTGCTTACAATCAGATATTGCAACAGAGCATCACGACGCTCCAGAAAAATGTAGGAACCCCCAGTCAAATGAGCTGCTTGTTGAAGAAAGACGGTGTCTGAACCGGTCAACTGGCAGACATCGATGGTTATTTTCTGAGGGAAACAGTAAAACTCATTGCAAGTGATTAGAGGAGACCGTGACTCGCCAGTTTCTGGGCAGAGAATATGGCATTCATTATTGGAATGTATGACGTTGAGAGATCTGGCGAAACTGATAGGATAAGTATTCGCGGGTCCGGGAGACTGGCGGGATCTAGGTTATTGGTTGGGTTGGTGGTCGTTGACGTAGACGGAACTGTCGTGCGATTTATATCTTGGATGATATGAGCAATATAATGAGATGTTGTTCCTCTGGGTTCTCACAGCATAGTGCCTTTGTGATGGCGCCGACCAACGCGCATGGGGCTATGTTGTCTGAATGTAGAGCATGAAGCACCGTGGAATGCTTCTGAATTACCTTGTTCGTTTTCATCCAATTCTTCCATGATCCGTGTCACAATAGTGGAGTTCACCAATTTGAATGGCGGGTACGAGTCGGCGTCAATAACCTGGCTTTCTGTTGTTAGGTCTGTCGACGAATATAACATGACGCTAGTCCGTAGGCGCATGTGAGTACCCCCTGATTGCGAATGTAAGAGTGCAAACCTCTTTCCAGGAAAAGCCCCGAAGACAGCCAACGTATTTTCATGCATGGATGCAATATGAGCATTGAGAAACGCAAGGAGTTGTGAAAGGAAGGTGTTCAGGTGCAGGGGGTAAGTATTCGTATGGTTCGCCGAGAAATGCCATTGGCTTGGAGACAAGTCGATTACAACGGACAGATGAGAGCCTTTTGAGTTGTCCATTAAGGAGTTACTCAGCAGACCCTAACCCTATTGTCACCACACACATGAACAAAGCGTGTTGGACGGCAGAGGCGGCAGTCGTCGATACCTCTATATCATATCTGATGGGAGTGTGGCAAGGTGACATGGAGGTACTCGGGGTCACAGTCGAATGAGGCGTCAGTAACGACGTGGATGATGAGCTGGTGGGAACGGGGGTTCTAGGTCCCGAGGTTCTACATAGGGCCGATGTCACGTCTGATCGAAATGTACAGTAAATGTCGATATCCAACTCATACAGCAGTTCATTAGAATCCATTATGTTGGAAGCAGCTTGGAATCGACTTGGAACCGACTTCTAAATCGGTGAGACTATTGCTGAGACTGTTCCGTAAGTTTTTGCAGGAGTTTCTCTAATCGGAGTGTCCGTCACGAGCGCCGGTGACGAAGCACCTTCCGGCGTTGGCCGTGACGATGGGGTAGCGACCACTGCCCGTGTGAAATCTGTCTGTTGACGATGGCTGGCGCCCAGGTCCCGTCCAACATCCCTTCTTTCTTCCCTCCCCATCATCCACAGCATCCTTCCTTCCCTCCCCTTCCCTCTACATATTCATACCAATTCTCGAAAGATGGCTTCTACAACCCCTTCCCCTGTCTCACATCTTCCAGGCCCGCTCAACATCAACTATGATAGTGACGAGGATATGCAAGTTGACTCGGAAACCAACCACCCCAATATTAATATCAGAGAACCTGATTTGGACGCCGATGGCGAGTCGGTTGATGACGACGCTTCTCCTCCACCATCAACAGTAAATATCGCTGGGCCGTCCTTGTCTCACCAACTTGGTAATTCGGTATGTCTCTATTGTATTCCATATATTTGCAACTTCAACGTCGCTACCGCTACAGGAACCGGAAGACTCGGTGTGCTAGTTCTATACGCTTGACTTGTTGCATTTGCTAATTTCGGCCTTTAGGGTTATGAGGATCACGGAGACGACGAAGATGACAATGATGAAGATGATGGCACATATGCTGATGAGGAATACGGGAAGAAGAAAACCGCAAAAAAGAAAAAGCGGTCATTACCACCTGCTCCCGCAAGGATCAAAGGTCTGTATCATGCACTGTACCAGATGTCAATTTCCTCATTGCCTGATTAGCGCCTGTTCGCCACATGTCCTCTTCGGACTCCGATTCGGATTACGGAGCCCGTTCTCACAAGAAGAAGAAGAAAATCAGACCCCCCGGTGAAGAGATTCGCGTCTCAAGTAGAGGGGGCAAAGTTCCCAACTATATTGATGATGTCCAGGACTTCGAGAAATACGAGGAGCATGGGGATAACGAGAACGGCTACATTCCAGATCCCAACGCTCAGTACCAGGAGGAGGATGAAATCGAGGCTGTCCTTGGCCACAGTCGAGATGAAGGCCACGAGAAAGACCCTGAAGACAAGTGGACTGAGAATATTGTACGTCGTGTTTCAAGGATCTCCTTGTCTTGTTTTTAACAAAACCTCAGCGTTTCCACATCAAATGGAAGAATTTCTCCCACTTGCACAACACTGACGAAACTTATGAATTTTTAAAGCGGTTTAGAGGCTTGAAACGAGTCGACAATTATATTAAAGCCTACAAAGTCTGGCAATCGAGGCTGGCTGTTCCTGGACTATCTCGAGAAGATGTGGAAGCTCTCCATTTGACCAAGGAGCGCGAGAAAGAAGACTTAGAGACATTCCGTACCGTCGAACGCGTCATCTCACATCGCGAAACCGCAGATGGCGACATGGAATATTTCTGCAAGTGGTGCAGTCTCAACTATGAACATTGCACCTGGGAACTGCAGAAAGATGTCAATCCGATTGCGATGGAGCACATCGAAAGTTACCGACAACGAGAAGCTGAAGGCAAATTCCCGTATAAGAGTGCATCCTATGCAAAGAACGGGCGTCCCGCCTTCAAAAAGATCAACAAAGACCCTCCTTATATTGAGGCTACTGGCGGTGAATTGAAGGATTTCCAGCTTACAGGTCTCAATTGGCTCGCGTACTTATGGAGCAAAGGTGAGAACGGAATTCTCGCTGATGAGATGGGTCTCGGCAAGGTAAAGAAATCTCATTTCTCCTACCACGCCTCTTTTACTGACACTATTATATCAGACCGTGCAAACTGTCGCTTTTCTTTCATATCTTTTTCATGAAATGCATCAATACGGACCTTTTTTGGTCATTGTTCCTTTATCCACAATCACCGCTTGGCAGACTCAGTTTGCTGCTTGGGCACCCGACATGAATGTCATCACATATATAGGAACAGCACATGCCCGCGAAGTTATTCGAACATACGAGTTCGGCCCCTCGAACAAAAAGCTGAAGATGAATGTCTTATTGACCACATACGAGCTGACATTGAGGGATGCGAAAGAACTAGGAGAAATAAAATGGCAGGGGCTTGCTGTTGACGAGGTAAGATTGCATTGGACATCTGTTTCTGTTTGAGCCATCTAATTTAGTCTATTGCTAGGCCCACCGCCTGAAAAACTCTGAGAGCCAATTGTATGAAGCACTTCGATCGTTTCCGGCTGCGTCGAAGTTGCTTATAACCGGTACTCCTTTGCAGAACAACGTGAAAGGTGCCTGGCGTTTTGCTATGACTCTGCAGTTACTGACGTTCACTTACTTGCTAGAGTTATTGTCTCTGATGCATTTTCTGATGCCAGAAAAATGTACGTGAAATTCGTGTCTGAGTACTTTTGCTTATACTCTTTCCTGTTTATAGTCGCTCTCACAAACGAGTTTGATCTGAACGATGTCGATCACGAGGCAAAGATCAAAGAGCTACATGAGCAGCTCGAGTCTTTAATGCTTCGACGTCTTAAGCGTGACGTCCTTACTTCTCTGCCAACAAAGAGCGAGCGAATCTTGCGTGTAGAAATGAGTACTCTCCAGACTCATTTCTACAAGAATATCTTGACCAAGGTATGCCAAGCCCTCGGGCTATCCTGTAAAATTTCTGACCCTTTTGTGCAGAACTTTGCTGGGCTTGTTAAGAGTGCTAATGGAAATAACAACATAAGTCTACTCAATATCGGTTGGTCATGTCCATAACGCCTGAATGCATCAATCACCTTACACCCCTTGAACCTAGCCATGGAACTCAAAAAAGCCGCAAACCACCCATTCCTGTTTGATGGCGCCGAAACAAAAACAGAGAACAACGAAGAGACGCTTAAGGGACTTGTCATGAGCAGCGGTAAAATGGTGTTACTCGACAAACTCCTTGCTCGCCTGAGGCAGGATAACCACCGAGTACTGATATTTAGTCAGATGGTCAGAATGCTGGATATTCTGAGCGATTACATGACTTTGCGGGGGTATCTTCACCAACGCTTGGATGGCATGGTAGCGTCTGATGCTCGGAAGAAATCGATTGCCCATTTCAATGCACTTGGATCACCCGATTTCGCATTTTTGCTTTCCACCCGTGCTGGAGGTCTTGGTATCAATTTAGAAACTGCAGACACCGTGATTATCTTTGATGTAAGTAAATATTCAACATACACTGTAGTAGTTGTTAACCTTCGGTTTAGAGTGACTGGAACCCGCAGAATGACCTGCAAGCTATGGCACGTGCACATAGGATCGGTCAGAAGTCCCATGTCAGCGTGTATCGTTTTGTGAGCAAGGATACTATGGAAGAAGACGTTCTCGAACGGGCAAAGAAGAAAATGGTGCTGGAATATGCCAGTATGTAATCTTTCCTGCCTGATGCAGATACCTCCTCATCGCCTCTCCTTGCAGTCATCAATCAGATGGACACTTCTCAGGCCCATCTTAGTTCAAAACCCAACACTCAAGCCAAAGATCCGCAGAAGCCTGACAATCTTAGTAAGGACGAGCTGACAGCTGTTTTGAAGTATGGTGCACAGAAAATGTGAGCTGACTAGATGTGTTGTGTTTGTGCCTTCACCTGATGCCGGTGGGCATTTCTTCATAGGTTCGATAAGGATGATTCACAGCAGAACAAGAAGCTTGATGAAATGGACCTTGACGAAATTCTCACCCGTGCGGAAGACCATGAGACTATGGAGAGCGGGGAAGGTGGCACATCACTAGGCGGAGAAGGTTTCTTGGCGCAATTTGCAGCTGTCAGCGATGTTAAGAATGACATGAATTGGGAGGATATCATTCCACTGGAAGAACGGCAGAAGTTCGATGCCGAAGACGAGCAGCGTAAAACCGAAGAGTTTACATCGCAAGAATCTCGCGATCGGAAGCGAACGCATGCGCCTGTATCATACGAGGGCATGGATGTTGATCATCACCCGCCTACAACAGCCCCTAAAAAGCCAAAAACACCAGGTCCCAGCAGAAAGAGTGCTTCGCAAAAGGCAATGGAATTGAAAGAAAGGGATGTGCGTGTGTTAATTCGAAGTTTGCAACGCTGGGGAGACATTCGGCAACGTTACGACATCATTGTAAATCCGATCTCATCTTCTCTGTGTATGACGCTTACATGGCTGTTAGGTCAACGAATCCAAGCTTCAGGACAAGAACAAAGGCATGATGCTTGACGTGGCGGACGAGATTATCGACATCTGCTTACAAGCCGTTAAGGAAAGCGAAGATCAGAAGCGCTCGCGTATGGCTGCAGGCGAGACCCTAACCAATGCCCAGAAGAGCAAAGCAGTGTTGGTTACATGCCGTGGGGTTGGTAACATCAACGCGGAGACCGTTATCTCGCGGAACCGAGATTTGCGGATACTTTATAATATTCTTTCAGAACTCGACGATCCATACAAGTGGAACATACCGATCGACAACATTAGGCCCACGCTCAACTGGTCGGGGCGTTGGGGACCTCAAGATGATTCTATGTTACTTGTTGGCGCGTTTCTCTACGGCTTTGGCAATTGGGAGGCGATGGCCAAGGACCCAAGGCTGGGACTGGATGGCAAATTTTTCCTAGAAGAGGGTAAGAAGGGCGAAGACTCAGCCAGCAGGCCAATACCTAACGCAATCCATCTCGTCCGGCGGGGTGACTTCTTACTGAGTATCTTGCGAGAGCATGAGGAAAAGCTGCGTTCGTACGAGAGCTCCCTTCGGAACAAGGGTCAGCTAAAGATTTCAGCCTCCCCTCCCCCGACAGCCGTAGCATCATCGTCCTCTCACGTCAACAGCATGAAGCGACGGGCAGAAAGTGAAGCGGTAGCCTCTATCGATGATGGTAGCTCACGAAAACGCAAACGACGACCAACGCCAACTTTCACAGATTCTGAGTCTTCAGATGAATGGTACGTCGTTCCCCGTGCCTGTATAACTTGTAACACTTAACGATGAATAATTTTCCAGTCCATCAATGGATGAAACCGCCACAAAGGAAGAACTGCGTCCTGTAAAGAAGCAATTAGTTGGTTGCTCTTTGGTCTCTACTTCTTTTTCTGATGTGTGCTGTAGAAACAACTCAAATTGTCCGGCGAAGATATGCCGCGAGATGACAAGGTTGCCATTTTAAAAGATTCTCTTGCAGCCATTGGTCGTCGCATCGAACTGGTATTAAATGCAAAACAGGCTGCCGGGGAAGACAGAGAAAGGTGGCGCAGGCATTTGTGGACGTATGTCTGTCTAATCTTGTCGGTCGTCGTGTCCTCACTGCTTACTTCCAGATTTGTGACACTCTTCTGGCCGAAGAAGGTGAAGGCCTCCAAGCTGGAGGAAATTCATGCAAAAATGGTCATGAAAGAAGCCGCGCCAAGGGCACAATCGGACAATAGCGCCCCAAAGAAACCTCGGGTTACCGGGAGCTCGAAGGTGAACGGATCAGCATCAGTTTCGAACCCTTCGACGAGGACGAACGGTAAATCGTACAGATGACATTTGCTTCACTACCATCATGCTACCTCCACCCCTGTATCTCACCTGACATGTTATTTTACTTGCTACATCGTATTACCTTACCCCGCTGCTGCATTACATCCTGCGAAGCAATCAAACCCCTAGCGCGCCGTCAGGCCACAAGCGTACAAATGCTCAGTTGTCGTAGATGTGGGATTTGTTGCGTTTGCTGCAGTTGCTGCATTCACTTCGGTAAGTGGCGCGGGTTTGAGCCTACATCGTTGCAGCCACTCGACTTTGAGGCGATGTTGCAAGGGACTAGTGTGCTTGTTAATCAAGAGCAGTCTTACACACAGCACCCAAACTCACGAGAAATGCTACCGAATAGAATCACGAGCGGTCTGCTTTCCTGCCCCTTGTCGCCTCATTTGAACTTGATGATCGCCGCGCCCTGTTCCTTGATCATCCTT
>QMFE01002840.1:0-10612 GCA_003314665.1 Tricholoma sp. MG77
CGCGTCACCGACATCATTACCTAAACCACCAATGCCCCACAAGACAATGGATGAGCCAGATGCGGCTCTCAAGAAACACACGGCGCGCCTGATGCGGCCTTTCACTTACACGGTCCGAAGATCCTTTGATATAGACCGTTATTTTTTATATTCAACCTTCGTTCCCACTTCTGTGCAACGAAGGTATAGTAAATACTTATTCATTCAATTGTAGTAATTAACGTTCCCACTTCTGTGCAACGAAGATATTTTGATCCTGTCTGAACTGTCCACCTCAGTGTTGGTTGCCTAACCCGGCTCCCTTCCAGTTTGCATGCACCCCCCTGGTTGCGAAAGTCTAAGCACCCACAGATGGATATCCTTGAGTGATGTATAGAGAGCAAGTATCACAAGTGAGATGATGTAAGGGCAAGACCCAGAAGTTGAGGATATCAGAGGGCACAAAGGCACCAGGGGCCACAAAAGGCACAGGGAGTCTATAAAGACTATGTAGTGACAGAAGTCAATGCTATGTATAAAGCAAGTTATACTGGGGGGATTCTTAGATGTTGGATTAAAGGAGTCTCTACTACTTGCCTATAATAGGGCTGTAGCCAAACAATAACAAATAAAGGTAAGTAGAGTAGAATAATAAAGAATGAAAAGGGTTTCCATGAAGTATGAACAATAAATAGGGAAATATATGTACCTGGAGGGCTGTCCCCTTACAGACAGGTCAAATACATTGGCTTTACTTGATGCATATGTTGCCTTGAAACTGGCCTCATCAAATTGTTAGCCTTTGAAGCTGGACAATTGTGGCTGCCTCCTGGTCGCGCTTTGCATCTGGCTGCCACCAGCTCAGCGAGCTTGAGTTTTCCTGTCATGGAGTCTCTTCCATCCCCTGCTTGTGAAGTTCAGAAAGGTTCTGACCCCCTGTTTTGTCCAAAAAATGGCTATGAAGCCAGTCTGAATACTCCTGCCAAGTTCTTCTTTGACCATATATTCCCAGAAGGATACATGTGATGAGGATATGAATGAGTAAGTCAAAGCACAGTTGATGCCCAGAGTGAAGCCATGCAGCAAGATGTTTTTGCTTCAGTATGGCATTGAAAGATTCCAGATGATTTGTGGTTGGGATCACTCCTTGAACTGAAACATTCATTGCAGCTGCGGCCATGAGATGCCCCCACCCAGACCAACTCCTCCACATGGGTAACAACATCCAGTTTGTGGCAAGGTAATCAAAAGATGTTTGCAATCACCTAGGGCTGCATTATGTGAAGCAGTGTTTTTTGACATTTCCATGAAATACAATTGTTGTCATTCAAGTATAGCAGCCACAGCATTGTGGTCAATGCTGATGAGCCTGAAACATCATTTCTTAGCCACTTGCATAGCCTGTGGAAAGGTTACACACTTGACTTCAAGCCCACACATGATTTTTCCAAAATTCTTGCCCACTGCATTGCAATGCCTTCTTCCTATGATTTGTCCAACACTGCCACAGATGAAACTTGCAAACAGCAATATGATCTCTGGCCACACATTAAGCAGTGCACCATGCTCTTTTGTATTGGTATCTGTGATTGTGACAAATGGTGTGAAATCCTGATCATCCCTTTGGCCTAGGTGTGTCTTCCATTGGTATAATAACTTCTGTAATATCACCATGTTATATCCAGCGTGCATCGCACGGCTGCCTGTGGGAGCTGAAAACAAGAATAACATGATTGGTACCCCATTCCCATCCCCATTGACTCCAAGTGCTATGAAGAGCAGCAATCGGGATGAACAAACCCCAAAAGTCCCATACAAGATGACTTGCCCCCGGTGAACATGCTTCCAGGCAGCACCCCTCTAATGGATTCAATCTTACTTATGTGCAGTGGTGGGGCATTACTTGTTTAGGTATTACTTACATAAGCAGATCCTCTTAACTTGTCACTGCATTAGCACAGTATATCTACCTATAGAATTGGGTCATACTCTGCTTGGTGCATGATTAGTTTTAGGTGTCTACTGTAAAGGATTAAACCTTTACATTTTTTTGAGTAAGCCCTGCTATACTCCAGCTATACCAGCTACACCAGCTATACCAGCAGTCTTTCCTTCCTCACACGAGTCCTTCTCCCCTATCTCTCTGCTACTTTCTGCCTCTCTCTCTCTGGCTCTCCTCTCTCCCTGGCTCACTACAGTTTGGAGTACTCCAGCTATAGCTCTCAGTTTTTCTTTCCCACACACTCTTTGCCAGCTCATCACTCTGCAGTCAACCTTGCTCTGGTTGCCTGCTTTCTCCTGGAACTCTACTGGCTCTAGGACTCTCATATATCCTTTCTGAGAGTATTCTACACCCTCCCCTGGGCTGTAGCTTGCTCTTGACTCCATTCTCACTGCCAGCTCATCAGTCAGCAATCTCTGGTTGCTGTCTGTTATAGCTATCTCCTGCCTGAAAAAAGCTTTTCTAAGCTATCTTCTAGCATTATAGTCTTCCCTAGACTCTAAACTTATACTCCTTCAAAAGCTTGAGCCATAGCTTGCTTGTTAGCTGACCAGGTATCACCACCTGGCTACCACACTCTTTCTGGGTTTAACTCCCTGTCTTCTCCTTTATACCTTTCTCTTCTCACTCCCTGTGACCCCTGGCTACCCTCTGGTACACCCTACTTTGGAACTACAGGCCCTGCTGCCCCAGTTTCAGTGCCAGGTCACAACTCAGCCAGATCTTACTTTATAGCTCTCTGTCTTTTCATTTCAAGATAGCTATTCTAGTTACCTTTACCTACTTGTAATCAGTCATGCCTCACAGCATCAGGATTTCTGCAATTTACTTTTTTGAACTTGTGCAAGCATGGGCAAGCGGGAAAAGTCCGACAAGTGACCAGCGCCACAAGCCAGGTCACTTTTTCTAAAAAGATAGCTGTTTCGGTTAAATAAAAAGTCATGAAAAGCATGAAAAGCTAGAAGATGACAGCCCAAATTACAATGCAGTGCTACATAGTAAGTACTAAAGCTGTGCCGGTGCCACATCAAGATTAGTAGTGCATAATGTAGAAAACTTCTAAATAAACAGTGAAAACAGCGAATGTAATAACACTACACTTTGACAGGGCTGCTGAAGTCAAAAAGCATGGCACACTTTTGATCAAGAATTGATAAGTCAGCCAGCTCATCAATCTCAATGGGAGCTTCAGGGACAATTTCATCACAAGCGCTAAGAATTTCGATCCAGTGACGATCATCAAGCTTCGAACAGCTTGCCATATAACCAGAAATCTTCTCCGTGCAGAAAGTACTGGAGAACTTGCTTAGACCCTGTGGAATGCCATCCACATATGCACAGACAGCTTTTTCTAGCTGTGTTAATTGATTGTTCAATAGTAAGTGTGATGTAATGTGACATGAGAAGGCAGGTGACATACTGCTGTTAGAATGAGGGAAAAAAGGCCAATGGGACGGCCACACTGTCCGATGGCACCTTGTGCATATCAAAGATAGCCCTTTGCCAGCTGGATAATAAATGCCGAGTGCATACACCCTTCAGGTTTCTAAGTAGAATGTTGTCACATTCAGCAGACGAAAATGTAATGAATCCATGTACAATATAGTCCTTATGCTTTTTATCAACTGTACACATCAGCAGTGTGGGTTTTTCATAGAAAATTGGCCCATTGATTTGTTTGGCCCATCTGCACCAAACCTTGATGTCCCTTGGCTCATATTTGTAGCACTGGAAATATTTCGCGATCATATCGACAGTGTCGGCTCCAAGACTAGAACATTTTTCATTGACACAATTGTAAGCCTTAGCATGGGAGATCATCAGTGCAGCAATGTTGGCATATGATGATGATACATACCAGTAAAAGAATCGGATTGTCCTTTTTGATTGTATAATCAACTTCTGGATAGATGCACTCTACTAAATCTTGAACAATTGAGATAAATTTCAAGGCCCCCAGAACAAAGTCGTGAAACAGCGCCTCTGAGCCAAAAAAGGTGTCGTAAAGTGAAGGGATGAAAGATTTCTTCCATTTCGAGTCGACCTGTGTAAATCCCAGAAGGTGGGAAACCCGAACGGTGTTCGCAGTCAGTGGATGGGTAGGTTTGTCCAAGTCTTGTCAAGTAACATCCTTTAGCTTGGGTGCCGTGGATTTGGACTTCAGCCTGTCGGGAGTGGCGCAAGATTCTCGAACTCACTATCTGAACCAACAGCTAATATGACCTAATCAAATAAAATATTGAATGTCAAACATACATGGCAGACTTGAGATCTACATACCTGATTCTTGCGCAAAACATCCCGAGTCCCATCAAATTTAATATTTCATGGGGAAGTATGCTTTGACGGCTTGAAATTCAGTTTCTTGGCAACGGCATCAGAGTCCTTGAGTCCACCAACGGCTGATGGTTTACGACTAGCACAGCGGGAGTCACGTCCCATGTGCTGTTTCCAATTCGGGATGAGACCGGAAGCAGCACCCACGGTGTTTCCCTTTCACCTTTATAATTAGACGATAGGATCAGATAATCGATTACAACTGTCAGGTTGTACTCACTTTTTTACAGCGGCCGTTGTGTCCTTTTTACGACCTTGGATCTCAGCCTTAGCAATAGCAACAGCTGCTCACAAATCCTTTGCTTTGGTCCCTTTCTGAGTCTATGGCGAGGTATTTACCAAGTTTGAATACAAATTGGACATATAGAACTCACCTTGTCTTTCTTTTCAGGATATTCATCATCACTGTCATCACTCACATCGACATTCATGTCAAATTCCTCGCCCTCACTAAACTCAGCATCGAGTCTATCAATGGCCCAGGGTTGGACAATGTGAGAGAGCCAGCGGATGGCATTCACCTCGCACTCTAAATCCCTCTCGTCTTCGTCTATTTCCATCTGTGCATACAGTCTTTCCTTCTCTTCCTCCAGCTCCGCCAGCCTTCTCTTCATCTCTTCCTTTGCTGCCTTTTCCTCTGCAACTTCAGCAGAGGTATGTTTTGGTCTTGGCTTGGCGACAGTTCCTGGGTGATTGTTGCATCCTTTGCGCTTGGGAAGATCGTCGCAAGGCTCAGGAGCCACCTTTGCTTTCTTTGCCTTCAATTGGACGACTTGTGGGGGAGAAAGAGTCATGTTCGTGGTTGGTTGGGTCTCAGTATCACTTTCGAGTGCTGCTTGACTCCGTTTAGCCTTGGTAAGTGTGCCTTTAGGCTTTGGTGGCAGGTTGGATAGCTCTGTTTCTAAGTCTTTTGCAGATGTGTTCTGTTGGATGCTGGCTGCATTACTATGGGTCTTTCGCATGGTGATGTAGACGGAGGTGGTGGCAGGATAGAGTAAGTGTCTGTAGTGGAATGAGACAGAAGATGTGTTGGGGATTGTGTTGTGTTGACGTGGCAATGATGGTGTCAGAATTTTTGGGGTTGTGGCACTAAGATTTGTTGGCTGACTCCAATCATTTTCTCCTCATTCTCATGCATTTGCTGCTGGTCTTCATTGGAACTCTTGTACTTTTTTTATTTTATTTAATGGCAGAAGATTCACAACTCAAGTCTTTTCCTTGTACCCATCCAAACTGCTGCCGAATATTCAAATCAACCACAGGACACACACAGCATTGGAATGCAACCCACCGTGAGCTCACCCCAGCCTCCAAACCAGATCCTGAAACACAATTCACTATGCACTTACACCCAGTGCTGAATGGTGAGTCATGGCACGAGATTAATCAACAAGCAATCTTACTGACTAATTACTAGCTATTCCCTGCGACAAGGATGGGAACATCTTGTTGTCACATACCAAACCAACACCATTGCAACCAGCTGACACTACTGATTCGAACCCTTGGCATCCATTTGATGATCGTTTAGCATTCGATTTCGCAATCTTCCAATTCTCAAAGCTGCAAGCCTCTGAATCAAATATCAATTGTGCCCTTGATCTCTGGATGGCTGCCTCCCTGAAGGCAGGTGGGAATGGTGATCTTCCCTGGTCCTCTGCTCAGGAAATGTATGCCACGATTGATGCCATTCAGGAAGGAGATGCTCCGTGGAAAACCATTACTTTCAAATACAATGGACCCCGCCCAGCAAATCCACCGAAGTGGATGCTTGAAACATATGAGTTATGCACTTGGGACTCATGTCATCTTCTCCATCTACAGCTTTCATCTGCAGCATTTAAAGATCACATTGATTATGTTCCATATCGTCAATTCAAGGTTAGTGGTGATCGTATCTGGTCAAACTTGATGTCAGGAGATTCCAATATAGCACGTCGATCACATGGAAACACAGTTCTCCCTGTGGCATTTCTTCCAATACCAAAAAGTATGATTGTTTATGTAAACTCTGTAATAGCAGCGGCCCACAGCTAACATCCTGTCTTTTAGCAAGTCGACGACATCGAAATACCCCAACATTTCAACAATTTTGTCGACAATTATCATGCATGCCTGGCTCGCATCTTTGAACCATTGAAACCTGGCATGATGACACCTGAAGTTGTTAGGTGTCCTGATGGTTACTTTCATCATGTCATATATGGACCAGGCCTCTATATTGCCGACTATCCAGAGCAGGTTTGGCTGACTGGGACCGTCCAGGGTTGGTGCCCAAAGTATGTATTTCCTATCATACTAGTGCAAATGTGATCCTGATTACTAATTTAGATGTGACGCCCCACCAGAAAACCTGGATGCTCCTGGCACCCACCGTCATTCTCATGAAAAGTCAGATTTCCTTATCAATTCTTTTCATCCTGATGTTGTCTGGAGTCACTTCGGTATTTGAAGCGATGTTGTGGTATGGACGTACTCAAGTAAATTTTTGTCAATCTCTGACTGGAGTGTTTTTGCAGCCATTTACTCATGGATTTCCTCATGCTGATATTCATGAACTCTTGTTGCCAGATCTACTACACCAATTAATAAAGGGAACTTTCAAAGATCATTATGTCACCTGGGTAAATGAATATCTACATGTAGTTCATGGTGAAACTTGAGCACTTGAAATCATGCAAGATATTGATCGCCAGTATGAGACATTAGACACTTAACACTAAATCTTTTCTTACACGTTCTTTATGTAGGATTTCTGCAGTCCCAATATATCCTGGTTTGCGTTGCTTTCCTGATGGACACAACTTTTCCCAGTGGACTGGTGACAATTCAAAGGCTCTCATGAAGGTAGTCTGTGCATCCATCAAGCAGATGTTGCTATTGCTCACAAATCACAGGTGTATCTCGCAGCTATTGCAGGACATATTCCGCCCAAAATGGTGCAATGCTTGTCTGCATTTATGGAGCTGTGCTATCTCTTTCGCCAAAATGCAATCACAAACACTGACCTTGAGAGGATTAAATACAAACTCGATCGGTTTCAGCAGCTTCGGCATATTTTTATTGAAACTGGTGTTCGTAAAGATATCTCTCTACCTCGTCAACATGCTCTAGTACACTATCTTGCCTCCATCATGCTCTTCAGGTCACCAAATGGACTATGCTCCTCAATCACTGAATCGAAACACATCAAGGCTGTCAAAGAACCTTGGCGGCGGTCAAGTCACTATAAGGCACTATCACAGATGGTTTGTACAATCAGCTGGCTTGACAAGCTCGCCACATTACATCAGCTTTATGTACAATGTGGTATGATGGCTGGAACAGCCTCAGCTTACATTACACAAACTCTCAGGGGGACTCTGCCAGAATTGGTTAGCTGGGAAGATGACAAACAGGATGATGATGAGGATGATGTCGCACTGAGCCCTGGACCAAAGACATTAACATCAATGACATTGCCATCTCGACCTGGTATGTTCTCTAATTCACTTCTTGGTAATTAAGCTGCGCATTAACAACAGTATCAAAATATCCCAAAATTCTTGAGGCCCTAGCAACATACATTAAACAACCCCAATTTCCCACCACTTTCCGCAAATTCCTCTACACTCAATGTCACCCTCAGTCAGAGGCACCTGTTAACCTCGAACAACATGCTCCATTTAGTGGGAAAATCTATGTCTACCATTCAGCCATTGCACAGTTCTATGCACCAAGTGATCTATGCGGAGCCAGCAGAATGCACCGTGAATACATCTGGTGTAATCCATCGTGGCGTGGTGAGAAGCCTCGTTGCGACACAGTTCTTGTTTCCATTGATGATTCACAACATGGAATGTGTGGAATGCTGGTTGCTCGTATTCTGCTGTTTTTCTCGTTTCATGATGTCTATCTTGACGAGGATGTTCCATGTGCGCTAATCAACTGGTTTATTCCTGATGGTGATGGATCAGATGAAGCCACTGGGATGTGGGTAGTCAAACCAGAGTACGAAGGAAGCACACAAACGATTGAAGTCATACATCTTGATACAATCGTGTGAGGCGCTCACCTGGTCCCAGTTTATGGTTCGGGAT
The DNA here is from genome assembly GCA_003314665.1 of Tricholoma sp. MG77. Classification (NCBI taxonomy): domain Eukaryota; kingdom Fungi; phylum Basidiomycota; class Agaricomycetes; order Agaricales; family Tricholomataceae; genus Tricholoma; species Tricholoma sp. MG77. The sequence continues at coordinate 8,398 of QMFE01002840.1, forward strand.
TCCTTCCTGAAGATTTTCATTACTCAGTTTCACTCAATGTCTTTAAATCTTACTTTGTAAACCATCATATAGACTATCACACCCATGAATTCTTGACATAAATCATTTTCTCTTAGTCATTATATAGTTCTATCGTATCCCATCCAATCTTGTCAACTTATAGCTTTTTAACTTTTCAAAAGTCAAAAAGCGCAAAAAGCTCACCAGCAAATTGCAAGGTTCCTGATGAGATCTCCAGCTGTAGTTGCTGGGAGATCTTATGGAAAATCCAATACAAGCATGTCTGGGGGGAATTCTCATTTCCACCAAGCTGCCTTTGTAAATCCTTTCATGCATGCCTCAGGCTTGTTTTCTAGCTCCCCTGTAGCTAGGAGAGTGTCTGTTGGCTTGTTTTTACCCTTGGAAACTCAGGGAATGCCTCAAAGTCTCGACATGTCAAGTGGCTGTGCTGCCACATCATCATGTGTCATTGATGCGCATTCCTTGAGCAACAACAAGTTAGGGTCCAAGACCCTATCTTTGAGCTCTCATAAGCTTAAGAAACAATCAAGCTTCACTAAGCTTGACCAATCTTATCCTAAAGTTGAGAAACTCAGCTCAAAAACTACCAACCAACAAAAACTTGGACTGATCCAGCGTCTGGAAGTCCCTTGAAGTCATGATGAGCACAACTTTGGATGTGTGACTCATCAAACAACTGAAGGCTCATTTTTCAGACACTGACATTGTGGTTGCATACATGATGTTCATGTGTCATCCTGAGACTTGAAGCCGAATTTGGTTGTTTCTAATTTGTATGCTGCTGATTGCTATGACAATCATTTGGCTATATCTAAGCCTCAAAAACTCAATGCATTGTGTGATGATGTGCATTTCTCACATAATAACAAGTTAGGGTCTGGGACCCTATCTTTGAGCCTTTATAAGTTTGAGAAGCAGTCAAGCTTCACTAAGCTTGGCTACTCTTGCTTGGAACCTGAGAAGTTAAGTTTGAAAAACATATTGGACTCAACCTGGGCTCCAAGCACTCTCAAATTTGACTGTTTGACTAAGTCAAGTGTTGGGCCATGATGTAACCCTACTGTGTCATGTACCAACACCCTCAAACTTGAAGAAGACCATTTCTGGAAATCTTTGCTTGTTAGTGACCACAATATCTGAATCCAGATGAGCAACACCGCTCATATGGAAATGTTGCACTACTTGCAATCGAGAAACATGAAGATGGATTCATCTACTGATGAATACATTACCATGTACTTAGATACATTAAGAACCATTGTAGCCACTCAGGATATGATGAACAATTTCATGTCAGTGGGAAATTATTACTCACAGACTGAAACCAAGTCGTATAAATGATATGGCATGCATAATAGCCCTATCATAAATGTGCTCACTTATTACAATCCAATTCAACATACTTGGATGTCTGAGCATAATAAGGCATGAACCTATCACTGACTGCAGGCCATCACTTCAAGGAGGTTCGGTATCACCAACTGCAGTATCCACTTCATGACCTGTGAGAGCGAGATGACTCAGATGAGCATCATAACCATCAAGAAATAATTACCTTCAGTTCATGGTGCATAACAGCCTGTCCAAAAATTTGGTTCTTGGTAAATAGTCGTGATACAAACTGCACCAATAGTTAGACATTAGCCCATGTAGTCAGATGGAAAATTTGATATGAACCCTTATATGGACAACGATCCTGCTCCTGCTTTTTGCTGCAGCCAGTGAAAGCATATCTGGCCCAACAGCCATGACCCCGCACAACCCATGTGTGAGCAGGAATGGCATGAAAACATGCCAGGGTCAGGTCATGCATTCGGATGTAGTTGTAGAGAGTGTTGGGGACAATGCGAAGTCCAGAGGTGTCCACAGGGCTGTGAATCTCGTCAGTCTTTATCATCATGCTGTGTCAAGCAAACATACTATGGTATCTCCTGCACAACACTGGGTGAGGGAAAGGAAACAAATGTTGTGAGGTTTTGAGCCCTTCGCTGTTGGCATTGGAGATCCTCCCAAAGGAGTTGTTGATGCTGAAGAGCATCCAAGCCAGCCAAATATGGTATAACATGGGAGTCCATCATGGAGGTGCACGTTGCTGGCATGGTGTCGCTTGTTTATGATATCAGAGGAGGGGTGGTGCATTGAGAGAAACCCATCATCACACCCATTATAATTAATGTGTAAGTCTGCAGATTCA
>QMFE01002861.1:0-16697 GCA_003314665.1 Tricholoma sp. MG77
GCTACTAGTAATTGTTAGGCTTTGATCTCCATGCGGCTATGGCTGGCATAAATTGATATGTATAACTCGACAGTTTTGCCTTTGCCATCTGCACAATATGCAGAAATAAAATTATTGCTCAAAATGAATGAACTTGAGGATTTGCACCTTTTGCAATCTCCAGGTGGCCACCTGTATGCATGATGGCAGTGAGGACCATAGCTTGTTGGGTATTGATTGGGACACCATAAAAAGGACAGTTGTCAGATTGTGTGTGGTGACAGGAGGGAGAATGTACCAATGGGGGAGAAGGGATCTGTAATTGTGTTGTTACTGGGTAGAGCGATGTTGGGCAATCATTTGGCATGTAATACAGAGCTGCTGGAAGAAGGCAATTTGGAGATTGTTCAAAGATTGTTGCCAAGGTACACTGTGACCACTGTCAAAGGAGCACCAGGGATGCTCAGAACAACTGAAAAGAGTGCCATGGTGAAGCTAGAACATCAGGAAACCGGACTGAGAATGATATTTCCAGACCAATATGATCTGACATAAGCATGCTGAGATAAGTGACATGTGTATCTCTAGATCTATACTCATCCTCATCCCTACAAACTCATGGAACCAGCACCTGTGTGTCACCATCAACCCTGTTAACTAGCATGATAGCCGGGGTGCCTGATGTCTTACTAATTAGGATGGTTTAGCTAACCAGGGCTGGTTCAGCGGTTGAACCAGTGTTCAGTGGTCCCCTCAGTCACCACTACAAGTCATCTCCTGTTAGATAACAAGTGTCAGTAGATAAGAGATAGATAATATAAGTTCTAAAGATAGTATGCGGATCTAACTCGGATATCAATGGCGATATTGTTCGGGTGGTGTTCTTCACTGTCACCGCCCCGATCAGCGCCCTCCCACGCCCGCCATCATCATCACACATGCGCGCTCATCACCCCTAATGTCGAGCTTGACCTTACGGCGCCTACGTGACAAAATCTAAAGATAGACCTCGGACCTTTCTCGGCTCACATTCTTGGCACTTCCACGGCCTGTCACTACACAGTTCTCACGCCGTCATGGTTCGATCACCACCTCCCACGGCTGTCCCCATCATCAAACACATCGTGCTCGACGTTCCCGATGTCGAACGCGAGTATCTCCCTCGTTTATTCACTTTCCACTTCACTTTTTTTACTGGTTGGCATGTTTATGCAACTTTTGAATATATCATTGATCATACGCTATAGTACTATGTAAGAGAAATAAATCTAAGCACATCATGATGTACTGGAGTGTGGAGAGGAATCTGTGCTTTAAAAGCACATCGAAGGTCAAGCACTGCCAACGCGTGGTGGAGGGCGACTATGCCATTGTTGTGTGAACTTCCGATCAGTTGTCATCCATGTCATCGTCGTTGCCGCCGCCACTGCCACCACTATCATCATCGTGACCGTTTGCACCGCCTTCACCCTCGCCACCTTCGCTGTCTTCATCGTCATCGTTGTTGTTGTCTATGGTCTCAGCGCTCTTGACTCCTCCGGTTCGACGAGCTTGTGTGGCGGGTTTGCGTGGTTTGTAAACATCTTCCCCGCGCTCATAGCATGCCTGATTATCCTTCTTCCTTGCTTCAAGCTCGTCTTCAGTTAATACAACCCACTGACATTGTCCTTATTCTAGAGCACGGAGGAGTCTTTCAAGCAGGGCCCTGCCGCCGATGTTTGATGGATTGCAAACCCGAGGAATACTGGTGGGCCAACCTTTCAGCGCTACGCCATACTTTTCCACGATTTTACATTCATAGTTACGGTAATTCATTTCGACGCTCTTCTTTTCGATGCGACTCTCACGGAGCGTTTCATCTACGGGGGATATCAGCATTGATAGTGTCAATCTTTGAGATGAATACGTACCGAGTTTTTCCTGAATCATTTTCCTGCATCTACTAATGATCTTTGCCTGTGTAGACGCTTGTGTCGTCGTAGGTGCTTTATCTGTGATGTGAAGTTATAGCTTGGACTTGAAGTATGCTTAAAATGATTCTTACCCAGTCCGCTCACACACCATGCCTTGAACTTCAGTGCTAACTCAGTGCTAACTGCTGTGGCTCAATGTCAAGAACTTCTTTGGCAAATCGAAGGCCTTTATCAGAGAAAAAAAGCTTTGGTTCATTATAATCCTCTACGCTTCCCCTCACAGCTATATAGAAGCCTTTGATGCCTGTGCGTGATATGATTTCAGTCCACTATTAGGTATCTCATCAAATTTTGCATGGAGATGAAGTATATGCCTGCTTACTTCTCGCTCCATAGAATCAAATGCTGCAGTGACATCATGTTGGACAGCCTTTGGATTTGCTCGACGAATTTTTAAGCGCTGCTCTCTCACAACATTGATTTCTTTCGTAAGTGCTATCTTCTCAGCCTCTGAAAGTTTGTGATACTGGCGTTTCAGGGAGGCACCCTTCTTTGCCATAAATTCTCGAAGGCGATACCGTTCGCCTCGGTCTAGATCTGCATATTTATCAATTTAAGATCTCTTATGGACAGCATGATGTGTTGTTACAGACCTTTGTTTGCGTCATTCAGCTTTCGTCGTAGAAAAGCATTCCATGGATTTGCACGATGCCGAACACGCCCAAGGAACAGCTGTTGGCGTGTCCACTTCGAAGTCCTTTAAATAATGTGAGTTCAAGTCATCATGAGCTGTGTTGCAATTACCTTCCATGTTTCTCAGCTATGCTGTGGGCTTCCTCTTGGTATGAGTTACGTGCTTCGTTAATGGCGTTGGTAAGGTCAATAAACTTCTGCCGCCGTGTTTCCTTTTGTGCAGGCGTAAGCTTGGGGCGGATCCGTTTATCTTTCATCAAAGATTTTGTGCATGCCATCTTCTGCGTCTATGGCTCAGGTTGGTGTATGAGAATTTTTCCTTGTTGAATTATTTGCCCTGAAACGGAGAAGGCCGTGTTGGCAAATTTGCATGGGAAAGTACCGGAAGCGAGTAAAGGAGGAGAATACCAACCAAACACAACGTGCCAGTGGTCCAGAAAAGACCCATATTTTTTGCCAACGCACTCTGTCAATCCATGCCTACGAACTCTCAGTCTGACTCTCATAACTTAGATTGGTTGGATCTTGCAATAGACCCCAGCAATGTACACCGTCAGTGTAAGGGCAACCTTACGATCAGCGCGAATATCACGCAATGCTTGCAAGGGAAAACCAAAGATTAGATAGAGCTAAGTATACAAGAAATACTACACACCTTGCAAGGGAAAACCAAAGAGAAAAGTCTAAGGTGTTTCCCTGCAAGGGTCCAACTATGTACAAGAAACCGTGTGACAAAGTAAAATAAACCTGTCTGCATGCGGAAGCGAGACAGGGGAAGCGAGCCTACCAGGGGCGCATCAACGGTTGTTCCGCTATCTCCAAATGAGTTTGAGCGGTGTTCCATAGCTTCGGCATCATCGTCGAAGTGCAGGGGGTGGTCGTAGGCGAGGTGCGGAGTGGTAGGAAGTCGTCCGAAGCCGTCCGAAGTAATTCGAAGTAGTTCGAAGCAGTTCGAAGTACTTCGAAGGTGTTTCGTGAGCTTCGTAGGTGTTTGTAGGACTTCGTAGATGTTCGCGAGGTGTTCGCGAATGTTCGCTAGTGTTTGTGGAATGTTTGCGAGTGTTCGTAGGTGGTCGCGAGTATTCGCGAAAGGTTGCGCGCGGTTGTAGACCTCGTCAGGTGGTCCCCTGACACATAGGTGATACTACATATGCATGTGTAGCCAGCCATTCGATGGTGAATGAATTTGAATGTCTGAGATAACATTGATGATCGTCGATCGATTACAAGTCAACTCAAAGGCCTGATCGATATCAATCATTGATGTCATAACTTCCTACTACTACTATGCGTTCTACATCCAGCAAGGTCAAAATTTCAATAATCTCACCAACAGGTCAAGTTCAATCAAGTAAGGCATCGTTGTCTCACATCCGCCTTGCACGCATTGCACAACAAAAAGCTTGATCTCGTGAACAAGAACTCAAAGGTCCATAGTTGTTATACATGATTATCTACTTTCCCCCCTAACCGACTCCATGATCTTCCTGCAGCTTTGACCAGCCATGCCCATCAGTTAATTGCTGAGGCTGGTCTAGAAACTGGTGTCAACCATATCAGTGCCGATTATGAAGAGCTAACCCTTCGGCAAGATCTTGACTTGGATATCAATCATGGGCATTGGGATGAGGACATTGATGTCGACGATGATGAAGAACATGATGTTGCTCTCGATTCTGTTGACCACAGTACAGCATCTGCAATTTATCGGTGTGTTATCCTGATGTTCGTGACTTATTGGTTCCTCTACTTAGAAGTGTTCTGCTAGTATGAATTCAAAATATCCTTCAACACGTCGACATGATCAACACACACACAAAGATCGTAACAATCATTTATATGCTGTGTGGGCTACTCAGATGCCGTCACTTGTCTCTGCATATCTCGCATTCAAGAATGAAACAGCTATTGTTGTTGATGGGGCATCTGAGTCGGTAGGGCATCACTGTTTTCAGATTGATGTTTTTGGATTACGTGGTAAGCTCAACAATTTGGATATCAATAAATTCCCTGACATGATTTCAGAATGCCATTACCGCAAAGCTATTACTCAACATGAGAACGAAGAAGCAAATGTCGCACTAGTTCGTGATGGTCTCCTTGGAGCCTCTCCCTCGCAACCTACAGTGGCCTTCACACTCGAATGTCTGGAATTCTATCATCAGCTTCGTCGCCATCAAGCAAATTTCAGTGTCCAGGCCTTTGTCAAAGTTCTCTGTGCCATCCACAATGTATGATTAGTTTCTCATCCACTACCAGTTACTAAGGATATTTAGGTCACGTATATTCATTCGCTACGTTCTCAATTTGCAATTGCACTTGATGCATACCTTGACATCCTTCGGCATGTTCAAGTTCTCGTTAACGGCACATTGGAACGCGGTCTGGGGTGGCGTATTCACAATGCTTGTCCACCTTGTGGATTTAATGTTTGATATTCATGGTTTATGTTTGATCAGACTCTGATGACATCTATCAGTTACCTGGTGAACCGGAGTTAGTCCCTGACCGGCTCCATGCGATGGATGGCAATAATTTGATGAAGCGAGTAGATGGCTCTGGACACAGCGATGGCTGCGTGTTCAGCAGTGACTACCTTATCCCCCCATCCAAAGTTGACCTCTTTAAACATGACGTCCAGACACGTCCTGGAACCAAGCCTCCGAATGTTGTTGCTCAATTTGACGAGAATACAATATGTACTGAACACTGGTCTGCTGCAAACACTGTCAGTGAAGGAACAATAGAAGTGTTTCAGCAAACTGGCGGTTTTCTTGCAGCTTGTCGCCATGCCATAATCAAAACATTTGTAGAAATGCGAAACAGTGGAGAATTGTAAGTATAAGTAGTTCTTTTCATATTCTGATTGAGTGCTTATAGTTAATTCATACAGAGCCAAGTACGGCCTTGCAACGTTGAATGAACTCCTTGATGTTTTTGGTGATAATCAAGGCGTTGGCTATGACATTGGCTGTTCCCACAAGGTGACAGTTGCTGCAAGTTCTCTTAGTGAAAAGGCTCGTGCCCTTCTGTTGCAGCTCGTAGTTGATGCGTTTCACGGTCATGCACACAACCGGCTTTGCCAGCTCCTCAATCATCCTCTTTTCCTCAAAGGCTTTGGCCTTGAGGATCTCGCAACATGTGAAAGGGTTTTCGCTGGCACAAATCCTGCGACGCGTCTCATACGGCATGCATCGTATTTTCACCGGCTGCAATTCCTCGATCTTCAGATGGACCAGTGCGACAAGGATAAGTACCTTGAGCTCAGTAAGCCATTCTTCTACTCGTCAATACATTTCTAAGGTAGTAACACAGGTAATTTTCTACTCAACAACTATAAACAAGCACTCACAATCATCTCCAACTACCCTCATGAAATAGAAGCCCTCAAAGTGACAATGTCAGACCTTGTCGAAGACGATTTTGTGAAGTGGTGGCAGGAAGAGTTGGATTACTTGAAGAATCTACAGAAGGAGCCGGAGTATGACGTGCTCGTTGTCGCCTATGTAGAGGCCCTCGAGGCACTGAAAAAGGCACAGTAAGTGTTTCTTCAGAGTCTCACTATCATGAAATGTTGATGTCTATCGCAGGGCCACGTCAACCGCCCTCTCTAATGTCGACTTCGTGAATTTCACCACCGCAGATTTTACAACAGCCGGCAATCTTTCCCAGCCATCGCAAACTAATGCAAGGGTGTTGGAGGCAGAACGAGCTCGAGCCTATCGACGTGTTCTCGCACACTTGAATCGTGCTGATGAAACGGAGCGCCAACTTGGAGTCGAAGTGCGCTGGACCTCTGAAGACCCACGCTATATAGCAGCACTTGGTTACATCAAAAATCGAGCCTTTGTTCGCATTGTAGAACACCTGGAGGGGCTGGTTGTGCAGAGGTTATTTGAGTTGTCGAAGGCTAATTTAGCGACTACAGGTGTATTTTTAAAATTAAATACACTGTATACTGATGCTGAGAGTCTGACAGGCTATAAAATGAGAAAACATATCTCGAAGGCTATCGCAAAACGCTCCTCTGCCATTCGCACAGCACTCGACAAATATAATGAGCTGGCTCCACAGCAAAATCCCCCTCAACCCCTGCTTCAGTACAGTGACGTGGCATCCTATAGTTGGCTTGGCAACTTCGACCTCCTCAAATATTCATGCGCTGACATCATGCAAAAGCCATGGACTGTACCTGCCAACTGTGAGGTAGCCAACAAATATTTTAAATTGTTACGAGCACAAGAGGAGATTCACCGCCTCAATGTGGAGGTTCGCAGGCTTGATGCATGGGTCAGACATGAGGACCAGCTGATGCTATCAGCCATGAACACAGCAATGGATCCCCATCTTGCAGCAAAGTTATGTCATCACTATGCCGAGTGCCAACGTGTCAATGTTCTCCATCGAACCCATATTTCTGCCATCTATCATTTGCAAGGATACTCAGGGCCCAGGCCTTTCGTGCCAGATGATCCAGGCCCTCTTGAGGAACAGCCAGATGACAATGAGGCTCTAGTTGACAAGGATGATCACGTGCAGGATGAGGTACTCAGGCTTGGGGACGTTTTAGATACCCTTACAATCTGCTAGTGTCATTTGAAGAAATATATATGTGTACTGGCAAAAAAAGCGAAGCGGAAAGTCAATAAACGAGGAAGATACTCGAGTTCGACATCAGGAATGTCGAGCATGATGTGTTTGATGATGGGGACAGCCATGGGAGGTGGTGATTGAACCATGACGGCATGAGAACTGTGTAGTGACAGGCCATGGAAGTGCCAAGAATGTGAGCCAAGAAAGGTCCGAGGTCTATCTTTAGATTTTGTCACGTAGGCACTGTAAGGTCAAGCTCGACATTAGGGGTGATGAGCGCGCATGTGTGATGATGATGGCGGGCATGGGAGGGTGCTGATCGGGGTGGTGACAGTGAAGAACACCACCCAAACAATATCGCCATTGATATCCGAGTTAGATCCGCATACTATCTTTAGAACTTATATTATCTATCTCTTATCTACTGACACTTGTTATCTAATGGGAGATGACTTGTAGTGGTGACTGAGGGGACCACTGAACACTGGTTCAACCGCTGAACCAGCCCTGGTTAGCTAAACCATCCTAATTAGTAAGACATCAGGCACCCTGGCTATCATGCTAGTTAACAGGGTTGATGGTGACACACAGGTGGAACCAGAGAATCCAATGATGATGATGTTGATCTGGAGTGTGTAAGGTCCCATCTATGAGATATATAGTGGAATCCAGTTGATGTCATCATGTCTGAACTTGTAATAATATATAGTCACCCATCTGCATGATGTAAGGTGGAACCAGAAAATCCAACAATGATGCCATTGATCTGGAGTGTGTAAGGCTCCCATCTGCAGGATACATAGTGGAATCTAGTTTATGACATCATGACTGAACATGTAATAATATATAGTCACCCATCTGTATGGTGCAACTTATGAAATAATTTTACACCACCATTTCCTTGGTCAGTCATTCAATCTTCCTGAGGTTTGTCACTTACTGACCAGGTATTCTGGTTCTTGCAGAAAAGATTCAGGAACTGGTGCCTATACTACTCACATATGATTTTTGTCTACAGTCAACAATCTTTCCACTGGTGGCCAAGTGGCAGTATCCTCAACACTGCCCTTCAAACGGTTGCATTCCTATCTATCCGAAACGTCAAAATGACATCAAGGCGACAATAAAGAAAACGGAATGAGAAACATGTGAACAAACTGTACTAGGCACTAAGGTTACTGTTGTGGTGATGGTGCTTACAAAATGCTTACTACCTTCTCACCGAGGAAGTTCTGGATCTCCACCATGGATCTGTCATCTTGAATGATTGTCAGGGGACCACCTGACGAGATCTACAACCGCGCACAACCTTTCGCGAGTACTCGCGACCACCTACGAACACTCACGAACATTCCACGAACACCTCGCGAACATCTACGAAGTCCTACGAACACCTACGAAGCTCATGAAACACCTTCGAAGTACTTCGAACTGCTTCGAACTACTTCGAATTACTTCGAACTACTTCGGACGGCTTCGGACGACTTCCTACCACTCCGCACCTCGCCTACGACCACCCCCTGCACTTCGATGATGATGCCGAAGCCATGGAACACCGCTCAAACTCATTTAGAGATAGCGGACAACCGTTGATGCGCCCCTGATGTAGGCTCGCTTCCCCTGTCTCGCTTCCGCATGCAGACAGGTTTATTTTACTTTGTCACACGGTTTCTTGTACATAGTTGGACCCTTGCAGGGAAACACCTTAGACTTTTCTCTTTGGTTTTCCCTTGCAAGGTGTGTAGTATTTCTTGTATAGTTAGCTCTATCTAATTCTTTGGTTTTCCCTTGCAAGCATCGCGCGATATTCGCGCTGATCGTAAGGTTGCCCTTACAATGATGCAGTTCATCAGGAAATGATACCCTTCTTGATGCTGGGTACTGGGGGGGTTATACATAAGCTGAACATGATTCTGAGCACATTTGTCCCTTGAGTCCTAGCACTACTTAATAGTACTGGCAGTACATTGATCATAATATCAGTCATAACTAGTGATTTCTCTGTCTCGTGCATCTCTATGCATATCATTGTATTCCTCCCAATCTGAGTCTGCATCTTTCTCTCCTGTGAGTGGCACTGCCAGTGTTACAGCTGTCATGTATGTCCCATTTTCCTCATCTGATGACTCTTCTGAGTCACTGTTAGTAATGGTATGAAAGAAGTTCCTTGTCTGCCTTGAGTACTGGCTGAGTATTTGCCCTTCAATTTCATCTTGCTGTGCATCTTCCAGCATATTGTTGTTGTTGCCATCATTTGTTGCATCAGTGGCAGTCTGTTGATTGCATACTTGAAGAAGTTGATCTACTTTTTGTGTTGTCATTTTAGCTCATAATATAATGTCAACATTCTTGCTCTTACCTTCGGTTGTAGAGGCACTCCCAGCTGCACTGACCTGGACATTGTTGCTGCCTCTGTTGTCTTCTAAGCCACCCTGTTCTGTATTGGTAGTAGTACTACTATACAATCCTGAGCCTGAGTGATGGCTATAGACATGTCCTATGCCAAGCCCCCAGTGGTATCTCATAACCATATCCCGATCAACAAACCTGTGAATTGGCATATGCAGTGAAAATCACAATTAATGACAATCAGCTCACTGATTTGCATAGTATCTCCCCCAATCTGGGGGTTTTTGAACCAAGCTTATGATGCCTGTAGAACACTCTCTGGAAAAAAACCTCGGTATGATGTGACACCCTCATAAGACCTGTCCTGGATCCACAAACCCAAAGGCATCAGAGTAAACAATTGGATGAAACCATAGCTCATCCAGACAAGCAATAGACCGTCCTCTTTTGACTGGCGCATTGTGGATGAGCTCAAAGTATCTTACCCAGAGGAAATCCATGCAGTGCACTTGATAGCACTGCACTGTGGGTTCATTGTATATCAAATTGACATGGTAAATACCCAGGACTTGTGCATATCAGTAGGGGTGTGTGGTTGGATTATGTCCATTTGCTGAAAGAAGCATGATATTGCAATGGTTTGTTCTGGGGTTGATCGTATCCTGTGCACACCTGACATCGTATGTTGTGTAGTTCACCTGGAGGATGCTGTGTTGATACATCATATTGTTTTGGAAAAACATCATCTCCCTGTCGATGGCCAGGGAAGTATCTGCCCTTGAAGATCCTGGCATTGACCCTGGCATGATCTGAGTACCTGCTAACTGTGACCACAGATGATCTTTCAGCTTTGGGAGAAAATTCTAGTATCTTAAATGTAAGTATGGGGGCGGCTGTGTGCAATCTGAGTACCTGACTTTGATGGCAGGATCATCCAAGTGCATCTGTAGGAATGCTCCAATATCCTGTGGTTGGCTTTGGCTGATCCCAATGTGATACCGCTGAGCAGGATCATTACTCGCAGGATTCAGGTTGTCATCAGCTGCACTGCATGTGGTGGATATCCTCTGACGAATCCGCCTTATTCATGCCTTCCAATGCTCAATCTGAGCCAATTGCTTTTTGAAGTTTTTCTTTGATGTTCGCCTATAGCTTCCTTTTGGATTACGATGTTTGAGCTCTCCCTGCAGCCAATATGAAACTTCAGAATCCAGTTACTAGCTGGCTCAAACTTACTGGCTCTGTGGAATATGAGTCAGTAGTACCAAACATCTGAATGTGCTTGACATAATCGCTGAGAGAATGAAACTTGTAAGTGTTCAAATTGAACTGCTTGGGCTTGCATGCAGAACTTCCAGAAGTGCCACCTTTCTTGACTTCTCCTTGATATCTTTTGTTGGCTTTACGTGGCAGCTCCTGGGTATCAAATGCTGTACATGTATTCTCCTTGACGAAGCAAAAATGTTCACCAATGGTCTGAGTCTGAGTGCCAAGAATATCAAGAGTTTTCTCGTGGTGCATCTGAAGTTTGGCCAGTGCATGCAGATGAGCCAAGTGAAACAAAAGCTGGAGTATCTGTTTGTTGTGAGGCTCCAGGAGGAGACCTTCAAAAACTGGTATCACAGTCTGAAAGACTTCAAATTTGAGGTGATGTTTAGGGTTTAAAAGTTGTTTCTGACCTGCAAGAAATCCTCATAGTTTCAGGTGGCCATGTTTTGCAAATCCGATGTGTTAACGCTGAAATGCCTGATGGTGTCTCTTCCAAAACTGGGTATGAGACGAAATCTGTCAATATTGATGCCCATCATAAGATGCCATCATGTTCCTGCCATTCAATTAATATTCAAACCTTTGGTTGAGGTCATGGATCAGATTGGCATCATAGAATTGTAAAATTTGGAGAAGGTGAACAAACAGCCCTTTCCATACTCTGAGTTCAACCTCATGCAGGAGATCCACTGGAAATAAAGCAAAGATGTCAAGTCTGTGTTGCAAGAGCTTTTCTGAGAATGCATTCCATGGGAAAGGAAGCACATTAAGCAATATGTTACACACAGCAATTGTAGAAAGAAACAGTTACAGAAGTGGGCACAAGTGACTCTCCCTTTAGCTTACGCTCAACCCAAGCAGAGGTAACCTTGTGATTCTCCTGATAAATATTATGCCTCACACTTGAGACCGCCTTTTTAAAATCCTGATCATCATACTGCTTGAGAGTTATCTGGTCCTTTCTGTCAGACTCTGTACCAGTCAGATGAAGATTTTCAAAAGGCACTTGCAGTGTGGACATGGGCAATCTCCCAGGTGCCTGATGGTGACCATAACAACCCTGAAGTCGAGAACACTAATTAATGGATGGATGTTAGTCAGGGGTGTCCATGCACTTGTCCTTATAGTCACATGTGTATGTAAAGATGCGGGGATAAAACCAGTGCTTGGTGCAATTGACACATTCAATTACCATTCCATGCTCATAAGAATGTAAGAACTCATCATCCAGAAGCAGTTTCCACTGCTCATGTATCAACTCATGATGACAGTGGGACATGAAATCTGAAGTTAGGTGCTTCTTTTCATAGTGCTCACTTGCAAAACCCTCAAAAGCATCAGGGAGCTGTGTGGGGTCAGAAATCATTAGTATGTCAATGAGGAAGAAAGAGCTACACACTGCTTCAAAGTAGGCAATATGCTCGCAGAGGTTATTTGAGGGTTTACATTGCTGGTATTTTGACTTGTTCCCAAGAAATAGGTAAAGAGGCCATAACTTGGCATCCCCAAAATTTGAGAGAGCTGTCTCATCCAACCAAAACATCAATGCAACAACAACACGTGGAAGACTGCAGCCAGGTTTGCCTTGAGCAGTTTGCAAATCTTGATGTGCAGTATTAAAGGCATGAGAGGTATATAACTCCCCATGCAAGCAAACACTCTCCTTCATATGAGGTGGAGACCAAAATAGCTCATGAGGTTCATAATGGAAATAATGGGTATCAAGCTCCTTTGATAGCTTTTCTCAAATTACTGACGTCAAAGAGTGATGATAGAAATTTGTGATAAGATATTTGCAAGGCCCAGGTTTGCTCAAATGGTGATGAAAAGGGACTTGTATCTTGACTGTTGACTGTCTCCAACCTGCATCTTCATCTATCCATTCACTTTTATCCCAGTCATTTAATGCCAGTTTACGGTTGACTTGGGCCCAGTTGGTAGACTCAATATTGGCAGGAGTAAAGGTTGGACTGCCAACAACATCCAACAATGCTTTAAAGCTTTTCTGGGATTTCTGATTTCCTTGCACCCAATACCATTCTCCCAATAAAAAAGCACTGTGATTAGGATATGGATGGAAGGTAGGTATAGAGGTACTTGAATCGCAAGAGCACAAACCCTCCGACTCTGTGCTCGCAACAATATTCGAAAGCATAGACAGATCAACACAAGCATCTGGGTCATGAGAGGGAAATGTTGTTGAGTGAAAGTGTCAAAATACACCAAAGATATTCATGGGAATATCAAACACTTTAACTGCAATACATGAGGCAACATCTGCCCCACCAGGACTCTGCATGCATTCATTCACCCCTGGGATGACAGTGCCACTGGAGGTGCCAAGCATGGACAAAGACAATGCTGAAATAGGTGCCTGAGGAAGGACATCGTGAAGCATGTTGTCATGCATTTCAAAATCAGCTAGGTGCAGTGGAAGTCGGATCCTTTGGCGCTTGGTGGGCCTTTCACTTTCACTAGGAAGGTTTGGTGCTGTTAAATACTGATCCTAGTGGAAGTCCGTGTGGGGACTGAGTGTAATACCGAACATAGGGGAACAGAAGGAACTTGTCTTCAACTTGTAAGAAGTTGCACCCTTCACTTGTTTCCAGTGTTCCAGATTTCATAGTGAGTGGGAATAAAGTTGGGGACTGAGAAGAAGTCCGAGACAAGAGAGAATGAAACAAGAAAGGAAGAGATTGAACTAATCAATATTCAAACTGGAGTTTACAAGCAAAGATAACTATGTTTATATACTAGTTAGGTGCTGTCAGGGGACCACCTGACAAGGTCTACAACTGCGCACAACCTTTTGCAAGTACTTGCGACCACTCACAAACATCTGCGAACACCTACAAACATTTGCAAACACCTCACAAACATTTGTGAACACCTACAAATATTTGCAAACACCTACGAACACTCGCGAACATTCATGAACACCTTGTGAACATCCATGAACGTCTTCAGACACCTTCAACCACTTTCGTGACACTCACAAACTTCATTGCAACTCATTCATGACTCAATATGACTTCCCTCGCTATGTGACATTCCCTTGTAGTACTCTCCGAATGACACAGCAACCATCAGATCTGTCTGACGCAGCTAGGTACACGACCCCTGATGGCAGATCAAAGGGCTCGCTTCCACAGGTTTGCTTCCTCATTTGGACACATTTATTTTACATTGTCACATGGTTCTTGTACATAGTCTCACCCTCTGCAGGGAAGACCTTAGACTTTTCTCTTTGGTTTTCCCTTGCAAGCATCGCATGATATTCACATTGATCATAGGTTGCCCTTACAGCGGGAGTGGTTGGGTATGGTTTGGGATTGTGTTCAGCACTGAAGTTTCTAGTTGAGAGACATGGAAAACTGGGTGAATAGCACAGAGATGATCAGGAAGCCACAAGGTAAATGAGTGAGTACTGGGATGGGCTATGATGTTGTAAGGTCCTAAATATTTTTCTGAGAGTTTCTTGGAGAGTCAAGTGGTGTGAATGTGTTCTGTGCTAACATATACTTGTTGTTTAACTTGGAAGTCAGGAGTGGGTTCCCATCGGCAATCTGCAGGACCTTGATAACAAGCTTGAGCTTTAACCATCTGATTGCATAACTCAGCATGGAGCTCTTTGAGGTCAATAATGAATTCACGGGCTTTGACAGAAGCTAACTCGTGTTCTGGGAAAACTGTAATGTTGGGGTGATAACCTTTGTTGGCAAAGAAGGGTGTTACACCAGTGGTAGTGCTGGGAGAGTTATTGTAGGTGAATTCGGCGAGAGGAATGAGTTCCGACCAATTGTCTTGTTGGTAGTTGCAGAAAATGTGAAGATACTGTTCCAACGTTTGATTAAGACATTCGGTCTGACCATCACCTTCCGGGTGATAACCTGAAGTGAAGTGAATCTTCATATTCAAGGCAATTCCTAGTGAGTGGAAAATGTGTGATGTGAACTTGGAACCCCGATTGCAGGTAACATGTGCAGGAACTCCATGTTTACTGAAGATGTGGATAATGAAGAGTTTGGTGAGTTCAGGTGCCATGATATTGTCCATGGTAGGAATGAAGATGCCTTGTTTAGAAAGTCAATCAACAACTATGAGGAGTGTGGTATGGCCTGAAGAGTTGGGGAGATGTTCAATGAAGTCCATGGAAATGGAGTTCCAAGGCTGCTCAGGTACTGGGAGTTGCTTCAAAAGCCCATAAGGTTTATGACATGGGGATTTGGACTGTTTGCAGGTGGTACATGAGTTGCAGAACTCCTGGACAAAGGTGCAGAGGTTAGGCCATACATAATTGCAACATACTGCTTCAAATGTTTTGTTTTGTCCAACATGACCTGTGAGGATATGATCATGTTTATTCTGAAGGACTTTAAGTCAGAGATCCATGGTATCTGGTACAAAAATCCAATCATTCTGATGAAATAGACCACTTTCATTGAGAGTCCATTTAGAATTGGTAGGAGTTGGGAGTTGTGCTGCAGAAGTGGGGTCAAGGGGCAAGGATAAGTGAATGTTGTTGTGAAGTTTCTCAATGTCCATAATGATGACGGAACAGATAATCGGAGTTGTGAAGTAAGTAGCATGAAGTGAGGCAGAAAGTTGTTCTTGAGTGAATATAGGTCGGAGGTTGCTCAGGTTTGCAAGGATGAAGTCGCTATTTCCCCCTTTGTGGTAGACATCCCAACATCTAGTGAGCACATCAGGTTTAGCTCCTAATTTCCCTGGATGGAAATGAATAACCATATTGAACTGTGAAAGATACTCTGACCAACGGGCTTGGCAATGAGAAAGAATCTTTATAGTAGTGAAATATTCCAGATTTTTGTGGTCAGTGACAACATCAATTGGAGTACTGCTACCTTTGAGGTACTGTCACCAGTGTTTTAAAGCCTCGTAAATAGCTAGTAGTTCTTTGTCATGAGTGTCATAGTTAAGTTCAGCAGAATTGAAGGAGCGGGAATGAAAAGCAATAGGATGAATTTTGCCATCAGAAGTCCAAGAGGAAATGATTGCAGTGAGCGCATAGTCAGAAGCGTCGGTTTCCACAATCATATCTGCATTTGGAATCCATTTAGTAAGAACAGGAGCATAAGTGAACTGCTCTTTCAGGAGCTCAAAGGTGGTGGGGCAAAGATTGTCGAATTTCCATGAGACATGCTTGCATGTGAGGCAAGTGAGAGGAATGACAATGTCAGAATAGCCATGAATGAACCACCTATAAAAATTTCAAAACCCTAAGAAAGATTGAACATCCTTAACTTTACAGGGTTCTGGCCAGTCCAAAATGACTTGAACTTTGTCCTGAGCCATGTGGAGTCCATTGGAAGAGATGATAAATCTGAGGTATTCAATGCTGTCCTTGTGGAATTCGCATTTTGGGGCAGCTGTGTAAAGTCCATTTTTGCGAAGTCTTCTTAACACTTCCTTGATTTGCGCTTTGTGTTGGGTCATGTCTTCTGAATAGATAAGAATGTCATTGAGATAGACAATAACACAAACATCAAGGAGGTCACTCAAGATATCATTCATGAAACACTGAAAAGCAGTGGGAGTGTTCGTAAGTCTGAAAGGCATAACAAGCCATTCAAATGAGCCATAGTGAGTGCAGAATGTCATCTTCCACTCTTCACCATTGGCAATCTGAATGAGGTGATAAGCATGGCGAAGGTCGATTTTAGTGAATACATGGGCTTTCTTCAAGGCATCTAGGAGGTCTGATAATAAGGGTAAAGGATAATGGTCCTTCTTGCTGATTTGATTGAGGCCACAATAATCGACACAAAGTCATAGACTTCCATCCTTCTTTTTGACAAAAAGGATAGGAGCGCTGTGCAGAGATTTCGAGGGTCAGATGAAACCAGTACTTTACAGTCCCCCACCTGTCCTAGTGGACTC
>QMFE01002863.1:0-13765 GCA_003314665.1 Tricholoma sp. MG77
GCCCACCCCCAACACAAAACATCGA
This sequence comes from Tricholoma sp. MG77, assembly GCA_003314665.1. NCBI lineage: Eukaryota > Fungi > Basidiomycota > Agaricomycetes > Agaricales > Tricholomataceae > Tricholoma > Tricholoma sp. MG77. The sequence goes on from QMFE01002863.1 coordinate 26, forward strand.
CGCAGCACCCTACACCTGATGCCAGCACCATCAACACCAGTGACAGATGACACACCACCCACCCCTAGCCTCACAAGCAACTGCTCGTGGGGTGAATCGCAGGTGGAACAACACCAACAACGCCCAATGGCGACAATGATGCCCAACAGCACCCACCCCACGCCTACAAGCAACTGTTTGTAGGGTGGATTGTGGGTGCAGCTTGGCTGGAACGCCAGGTACACAGAGATGCCAGCACCTGCCTCCCACCACTGCGAGCCCTTGCTCGCAGGGTGGATCAGGTGCTAATGGCCCTCCACGATGATGAGCATCCAGCACCCCACTGCCAACACCACCAGCACCCAGGGCACAATGACGATGACAAAATGCGAGCCAGCAGCCCCACAGCCACGCCAACCCAATATGGACGACATGGCACCTGCCCCCATGCCTACAAGCAACTGCTTGTAGGGTGGATCACGGGTGCAGCTTGTCATGATGACAGGGCAGGGGAGAGGGAGGGACAACCATGATGCTGGTGCCAACGACAATGGCATCAGCATCAACACCGCCAATGTGGGCCAGGACAATGACAGGGATCAGGAAGAGGGAGATGACGATGCCTCCCACAGCACCAGACCCCTTGGCTACAAGCTACTGCTTGTAGGGAGGAACACTGGTGCAGTACAACGGTGATGCCAATGCTGGCCAGCACCAACACTGCCAATGGGGCCAGGATGATGACAGGAGGGGGAGATGATGCCCACAGCACCAGACCCCTCAACCATGAGCAACTGCTTGTAGGGAGGAAGGCTGGTGCGGTGCAGCTCAGCCATGAAAACAGGGGACAGGGCGAGGGTGGAGAACAGGGGAGCAAGCATCCAGCACCCAACACCCACTGCTGCGAGCACTTGCTTGCAGGGTTGCTTGCAGGGTGGATTGGGTGCTAATGGTTGGCATGTCGCCTACAGCCTGATTTTTTTCTCTTTCAGGGACTGGAGTAGTCTTTGTATTTCATAGTTCATTTTGTAAGTAGTATATATATTTAACAATGGAAGCCCCTTGTAAAAAGACTCAAAAACATGCAATGAGCCACCTGCTATGGTGCTGAACTCATGAAAAAAAAATTCACCAAGTCATTTGGGGGGAGTTTGAATGTGCCAAGGCCTGCCAGGGCCTGCCGTCAACAAGGTAAAATGCATTTTGGCTTCCTTTTTGTTCTTTTTACGTTCCAGGGGTTTCACAGTAGCCATTTTTCATCTCATTTTTCATCTCCTTTTCAATCACTTTTTGATCATTCTTCTGCCAAACTGTCAAAAAGGAGCCAAAAAGTAGCCAAAAATGGCTACTGTGAACGACCCTATTCTAAGCTAGTTGGTAGGTTTAATACCACAAGGTCCACAACCTGTATATATTGACTCCCATATGGCCTTGCATCAAAAGAAAATAAATGCAGACTAAGGAACAAAAGTCCATGAAGTGAGGACTTATTCATGCCAGGTGAAGCCATGGCCCAATCCAACAAGTTACAAATGAGAATGAGGTCAACAGGCCATTGTATATGTGTCAAATCCTAGCCATGGTAGAGGTGTGTTAGGATAATGGAAAGCTAGAGATATAATTTATTAGATGAGATTGTGGGAGTTCAAGACAGAGTCCAACATCTCTCATTCTCCCACTGTGGAACCCTCACAGTATGAAAACCCACCATTCTTTCAGCCACTTAAATAAGGGAAAAACCCTCCTTAGGGTAGAATTTTCACACTCTTATGACTACCATGGTGGAATCAATTTCATACATTATGTATAAGAAAAGATCACTCTAAAGGTTGTGAAAAAGGAGGCTTTCCCAACTTGTAAGGGATGAATAAATGGATGAATTTCACACAATTTTTGTCCCATCTCATACCCCTGATTTCATCCCCTAGGGTTGACTTCCATCTTGTCAAGGGTGGAATTTTATACATATAGACTAGATTAATTTCACCTATTTTTTGAGAGGTTTTCACAGCCTCAAGTGAGTGGTTTATCATCCATCACTGCTGTGGATTTTCAGATAAAATTTCATCCATTTATAGAATAAATTTCTCCATATTATTGTAGGTTTTCAAACCACTAAAATACAAAATCTACTCCGAAGGAAGCAGAAAAAATAATAATCCCCCACCAGTTGATGGTCGTCCTCATCGTGTCATCCTCCTTGCATCGTCCTGGTCTTCCCTGCCCCTGTCCCCGTCCTTGTCGTGTCGTCCTGTCCTGGTCCTTGTCGTCCCCATCGCATTGTCCTGTCCTGGTCCCTGTCGTCCCCGTCGTGTTGTCCTGGTCCCCATCGTGTTGACCTGGTCCTAATCCTCCCTGTTGCATCGTCCCCATTGTGTTGTCCTGTCCTGGTCCCTGTCGTCCCCATCATGTTGTCCTGTCCTGGTCCCTGTCGTCATCCTCGTCGCGTCATCCTGGTCCCTGTTCCCATCCTCGTCGTGTTGACCTGGTCCTGGTCCTCCCCATCATCCTGTCCTGGTCCCTGTCATCCCCATCGCGTTGTCCTGGTCCCCTATCCCCATCCCCATCGTGTTGACCTGGTCCTGGTCCTTGTCATCCCTGTCACGTTGTCCTGTCCTGGTCCCTGTCGTCCTCGTTGTGTCGTCCTCGTCCCCATCCCTGTTCCTGTCCTCGTCATGTCGTCCTCCCGCCTGTTCCCATCCTGGTCATCCTCACCACATCAACCTGGTCCTGGTCTTCCCTGTCGTCCTTGTCCCCATCCCCATTCCTGTCCTTGTTGTCCTCATCGTGTTGTCCTGGTCCTGGTCCTCCCTGTCCCTGTACCCATCCCCATCGTCCTTGTCGTGTCGTCTTGTCCTGGTCCTGTCCTGTCCTGATCCAGGTCTTCCCCATCGTCGTCCTGGTCTTCCTCGTCGTCATCCCTGTCTTTCCTGTCGTCCTTGTCATGTCATCCTTGTCCCCGTTCCCATCCTGGTTGTCCTCGTCCTGTCGTCCTGTCCTGGTCCTGTCCTGGTCTTCGTCCCCCATCGATGTCCTGGTCCTGTCCTTCCCCGTCCTTGTCCTTGTCATTCCCATCCTGGTCCTTGTTGTCCCCATCGTGTCATCCTGGTCCTCTTGTTGTTGTTGTCACCATGCCATTGTCTTACCTACCCTGCGAGCAGCAGCTCACAGCAGTGGTGTGGGTGAACTGTCCTTGCTGTCTCGAGCCCCAGTTGTCGTTGTCATCGCCGTTGTCGCTGCTGTTGTTGTTGCCATTATTGCCATTGCCACCATCGAGCCTGTGGTGGTCGGGGTGGTGGTTAATGTTGTTGTTGTTGACATGTCAAATTTCAACATGTGTCATGTGATGTGTTGAGGGTGGGCCAAAATGACTTACATGAGAAACAATTACAGCACAGATGAAAAAACCCCATTCTTGGGATGAAAAAACACCTCTTAATATTCATAACCCTGGAATTTATCCTCTCATTCTGACTGAAGGAATAAGAAAGAAAAAAACCTGCCAGTAGAATTCACCCTTTTAAGTTATGAAAACTTACTTAGTAATTCATCCCCTGTATGCCATAAAATCACTCATGGTATCCCCCTTCTCCTGTCTGAAATTCATACACCCATTTGAAATGAAAACCATCCCTCATTGTTCACTCTTTTGTGGAATGAAATTTCATCCCATTTGACCATGAAAAACTTGTAATAAAATATGTATAATTTTTATCCATTTGAGGTTTGAAATTTAATGGGTGAAAATTCATCCCAAACTCACCCCTTCTTATTTCAGCCATTTATATTGGGAAATCTCCTTTTTTGTACTTAAATGGATGGAATTCATGCTATGCCAGTCCCACAGTGCTCCTATACTACAGCCTACATATGTTACAAACTATAAATAGGCTAGGTTCACAGACTGGGCTTAGATTGCCTATCCCAACAAGGTGGTACTTATTGACCACATTCAACAGGACTCTGATGGTTGAAGCTGGCCCAGGACAGAGCTGACCTGCTCATCTGAGCCATTTTCACTCAAATCCCCTGATTTTTGGCTGACTGGCTGTCCACATCATGGCTACCATAACTCAAGATGCAGTTGTCACTTTGTCTTTAGGTTCACAAGAGTCCCTTCGATGCTTTGTAACCTATCATAGTCCTACATTTCCTCCTCAACGAACTCTGACCCACTGCTTTTCACAATATTGCCTCTGCTCTCATACAAAATTTCTCGAATATTTTCTGTAATATCATTTGGTATATGGGGTACATAAAACACTTCCTCGTATCCTATTGCAGCCTTAAAAAAAAAACCAAGTGAAATGCTGCAATGACGACATTGGTTCGGCGTGACTCGGTACCCGATAGAACACGGTATGCCTGGCTAGTATACAACACCGACTGTCGTGCTAACCGATTGTCAGCCTAGCTTTTCTGCCCAAAGAGGCTTCACTGTGCCCGTCGGGTCATATCGAAAACGGTAATACAGAATGGACGAGACAAGATTTATCAATGCAAAGAAAATCACTAGAAGGTGAGTAGGTGCTACCCTGCCCACGAGGGCGAAGACCAATACCGCGTATAATGGGAACGCAAGATATAACCCTGCAGAAAAGATAAGTTCAAAGTAAGTCAAATAGAAATATCCACACGCCATAAAGCTCGAAGCCAAGGAAAAAAGAAAGGCTGCAGTCTCCAGATTTGCGAAGTGTCCCGTGTCAGGAAGAAAAAAGAAGAGCAGAGAAGAGAAAATATAAGATAAATCAAGAAGCAAATTGAAAAGCAGAAACACGACCACCATAAACCCCGGCAGTGAGGCCACGAAATAGGCAATAGACGTAGTATTCCAGGCTGGGGGCAGCACTGCCTGTGCGCACCATACCCAGAAACACGCATGTGGCATTAACACTAGCGTTGAAATCAACAATCCCGGCCTGGGGACAATCAACTTCGGCTTCAATGTCATCCATGGCTGAGGTATGGTCTCATACTCTGCACTTCGCGCCAATGCGCTCACGCCTGCGACTACCAAGAACGAAGACAGGTACAAGCCGCCACAAACCTGCGACAATGGGATCCCACGCATGCCAAATAGTTTGATGGCCTGCGGTAACACCCCGAGGACGAACAGAACGGTATGAGCCCGCGGATGTTGTTCTGCGAGCGTGAGTACCACCCTTTCATCACGATTGTTATCACCTTCCACCACCCCCGCCCCCGCCCCCGCCACACTGCCAATACTTTGTCGGCGTTGCCACGTCGTGTCTCGGACAACACACCTCGCAGCACCTGGCACTGATGCACCTAGACAAATGTATAGGGGGAGTAGCACGAGAACATGGAGTATGTCGAATGCGCAGATGAGCGGTGAACTGCGGGCTGGGAAGAGGACGCCAAAAGGAAAGTCTGAGTCGAAGATGGAGGTCTGGGTCATGGCATTGAGTGCGAGGGGAAGGAGGGTCCAAAAGGCAGTTTGCCACGAGACCAGCTTTTGTGGGGCTGGTTGTTGGGGCTGGATGTTTGCTAAAACTGTTCAAGTAGAAAAGGCTTGGAATTAGTATCCAGTATCCAGTAGTTAGGTGAGGTAAATATGGCGTACAGGACTCGCTCTCTCTTTCTGGAATGGTACCTGCGTGTATCTCGAGAAAACAGAGAAGCATCGCGACCATGCCAGTGAGCAGAAGTGTCATTGATGTCATCTGCGCCATCTTCCTGCTGGTGAGTTGGGAGGAACGTGGACTCTAGGATGGTGTCAAAGTTGCCAACGTGAAAGTTGAACACTAGTATTTGAAATGTTGAAGAACAATTGAAGAGTCGAACAAATGGCGGAAGTCAATCGGTCAGATAGGCTGCTGCAACGAGCAGACGTCGGAAGGGACGGGGCAGGATACAAACTTACAAAGGGTGCAAAAAAGGCAGTAGCTTAAAGTTGAGTTGCCATTTTGGCATTTCTGGCGTTTGGCGTTTGTCATTTGGCAGCTGCCGCCGTAACTATGCATTGAGTAACTTGAGTCTTCGATCCAGATCTCAGGGAGACGTTCACTGGTAAATCCCAACCCTGCTTCCCCCACGACCAAGCCAACGCGTCATCTTCGCCCTACTCTCCCATACGCCCCATCCTTAACTCACTGCTCGCTCTCCTCGCCTCGAAAAGCACAACGCCCAGCTTGAGGTAGGACTTTCGTGAGAAAGAATGACACTGAGGCATCGTGAGCAAATCGTGAGGCCCTGAGGGGCATCAACGTGATGGGCGGTTTGGACCTGTTTGGACCTGTAGCCTGCTACCTAGGTGCTCATTCATAGATGCAGACGTCCAGGTGGCAGGTATGGAGGGGCCAATATCAAACTCACTCCAATGGAAGCTCGTTCGCCCAGGTATGTCGAGATGACGCGTCATGCATCATCATGATGGCACTTGGAATTCTCCGCTGTTCGTTCCCGAATTGTGGCAAATGATGGAAAAGTTTGCAGAGTGATGTCGCCTAACATATTCCAGCTAAATTCAAAATGATAGGCGGGTCTTACAAAATTGCACACTTTGCGGGACCTGGACTTTGATGGAATTTAAGCCTATTTTAGATGTTCGAGAGCTAGGCGAGAGGTCCAGACCGTCTGGCACTAGAATATGGTACGATTTTGATCAAAAAAGCTCTCGGGAATCAACAACTTGGCTCCCGCAATGTGCGTGATTTTTTAGGACCCGCCTATCGTTTTGAATTTAGCTGTCATCATGCATTAATCATATTCATGCCGTCAAAGTTCAAATTAATATAGAAGTTCACGGTGATATAAAAGGGAGTCGACATCTTGCAATATTTCGTTGGTCCCCTCTTCATCTCGAGTGACAAGTTCCAGTCTTCTGCAAACCATGTTCTCTAAAGTCGTTGCACTTTTGGTTCTCGCTGCCTGCGCCATTGCTGGACCGATTCCAGAGGGGACCTACCGAATCACCAATGTTGCGTCTCGGACTACCGCTCGTGTGGATTATGCTGGCGGCCCCATCTACGTTTCCATCGACAACAAAGATCCTGGCCCATTCCAAGTAGTGAGTCTGAATGTCGGTCATTTTCTTCAAGTACTATAACTATCTGCTTCAAACTACAATGGGATATTAGGAATGCTCAAGATGGCGGTTACACCATTGATAACGTTGGATTGAATACTATCCAGATGCTGGATTCTTTGGCGGCGGTTCGCGTGAGTCCCTAGCTTCGTTGGTTATAGAGCTTATCTCATGCAACCTATCCTCAGGTCCCTCAGAGCGGGGAACCTGTTGTTACCAATCGTGACCCTACTGTATTTAATTTCGAACCTGCAGGCGCTGGCGCATTCGTCGTACGTCTTGTCGCTCCTCTCTCGATAAACGTAATTCTTACAATTCTATTTTTTTATCACATTAAGATCAAGCTCCAAAATGATGACTTACTCTGGAATGTCGAGCCACCCGTCGTACCAAAAGGAGGTGTACGTCGTTTCGCATTCAAATTTTCTATCGTTCATTTTTTGACACTTTGTAACCATTTACGCAGATCAACCTCCGGCCTGCGGATGGAGGGGAAACAGAACGATGGACCTTCACCGCTGTTCAATGGCCGCCGGCGTAGATCATCGGTATTTACTAGTACAGGAGTGTATTAGGATATTCTTATGCGGTATCCAATACAGCATACTTAGTGGTCTGCCTTGACGATACATTGACGTACTTGCAATCTGTAACCGTACGACTCTCGAGTGCCCCCTAGGCCCTCTAAGGAATGACTTGTCAAACTTTGGCATGTGAATGGAGCGGACATGCAACGATGGCTTTTTACCGCTCTTCAGCCGGCTCAGAAGTAAGATCGGTGGTATCAACAGCCGCACATTGGGACATTCTTATACCATATCTGATACTTCGAGTCGGTTCTCTTAATTTGCGATACGTTGATAAACCCGTGTTTGTAACTATGACCCTCCGGTGTTCGCTCTAGGAAACAAGAACACGCCAGCACAACCACTGCTGCTATGCACGTCTATCGGACTGCGGGACGGGTAAGGGATTCCGACTAATCCGAGTCTGGCACTTCAATCCTACAACTAACAGCGCAAATATTTTCTGGGAGATATGTAACAGCTCAACGGCGAGACCTATTAACTGATCACTGGAGGCGTCGGCAAATCGTCCTCGATAAATAACTGAGCATCTATCCATTTGTGAATCCGCCGCTCCTGTGCCCAATCACGCAATTTGTTGAAATTTCGACATGAATGCGCCTGGGTGCTATGCCCTACGACCATCTGCGCCTCGTTGTTCCATTGCCAGACGTTCACGGAAATGTCAGCGCTACACCTGTTAAGTAATCATCGTTCATTAGATTAAATCGTCTGACTGTTCCATGTTCAGGACTTACATTAGGGATTGACGTATCGAATCGACGCAATGAGATACATGGTCCTCATCCAGATCGGTGTCGTTGACATAGTACTCCCGGTGAAGAGCACGCCTAATATTGTTCTATCGGATAGCCATGTCAGTTCGGAACAAAAACACACATGGGATGGAGCCGGGACTGACAAGACAGTGAAGTTGGTGGAAGACATCGAGTTCTGCAATATAATAACCTGGTTGGTCCTTGATGGGATATGTCTTGTTCGGGAGAAGGATAGCTTCGTCTCGTGTAATCTTCATTATTGTATCTAGAAGCGTATTAGATAAATTATCACGAGCGATTGAATAAAACCAACGATTATAAAGCAATCCCCAGGCTTTATCGACGTCGTCTGAAAGGCCTTGATAGATGGTTTTGCGATCACGTCCGGCAGTAAATGATTTCACCTCGTGTTCCAAGGCGATCTGAGCAGGTGCTGGAACAAAGTGTCAGCCCTAACCAATTTCAACCAACTTGGTGGAAGCACCTACAATACAACAGTGGACGATCACTATATGGGCGCATACATGTCACCTCGGTGTGGTGAGAGCCGGCGAACATGGCAACCGCAAGAGCGACAGCCTGGATGAGGATGACGAAGAGAAGCACCAGTTCCCGCAAAGTCAGCCCGTAGTATGTGGTCCTACATTTATTCGGCGTAGTAGAACACTCTTCTAAGGAGGACGAGTTCGAAACGAGAGGGAGGTATACAGTAGATTCGTGGCCCATTCGTAGATCGGAGGGAGGGTGGGAACTGGGTAGAGAGAGGCGGCGTATTGGTGGCTGCACGCCATTTTCTTGGTGACGAATGACTCGGATTCTATCCAAATTAGGCAGGCCGTTAATGTCCTATATGGGGCTCGGATGAATACGTAACAAGCTGCATGATAAGTATCGCCATGGTAATCGAGAGAGTCGATGCAAGACAATTATTTCAAATAAAGACAAACTTTGATGCTCATCAAGGCTGTGCCAGTCTCCCTGCCGTCTGCAAATCGCTTCAGTCAACTAAGCTGCGAATACTCAAGAGAACGAGAATAACAAGGGCACCCATCACGATGCCCTGCTTCATCTATTGGGAAATACCATGATTGCCTTCAACAACGTAAAGTTGTTGCGATCAGCGGATGGTAGGGTGGCAAGCGGTGCTTGAACGGTCCATAATGTCAAGCTTGTTAGCCATGTGTATGTCTAATTCTTTTCCTGTGCGGTGCATGTCTGCATATGTATAGAGTTGTACATTCCATTTCCTTTACAATACAAGACGACAAGTCAGCGGATCACGCCAATCAAGATAAAACCACCACACCAGCCGATCGGCGTCGAGACACCGTCACCAGGAGTCTAAAACTTACCCGAAAAAATGTGCTGCATTTTAGCTCTGTCACACGTCAAACTTGGTGGGCGCTGATGATGAATTAAGTATAAAGGTTCTTCCCTCAAGCCACCTCTCCGCCATTACGCTCGCCATGAAGTTTGCACTACTTTCTTCCCTTGCTTTAGTTGCCTGCCTCGTTCAAGCTGGTCCCATCCCACGCATGGTAAGCGCATTTGAACATTTCATGTAGAATTGGCACCCAAAAAAACTCACTTTTCACCGAAATTCCAGCTCTGTGCCAGTCGTCGTGAAGTAACTGGCGCTGATGCGCAGTGGGTTCGCCGAAATCCTGAATTGGCCTTGGTCCGCAAAGAGGTTAGAGGTTTTGTTACTCAAGTGGCTTAACACGTGTTGACACAATCACATTGATTTACAGGCTGGTTTGGAAGTTGATACGGATATGGCCGCCGCCGCTGGCTGGTGCTGAATGAAAGATATCAGAAAAAGGAGAAACGGGGTTGAAAGTTGAGGGCGTGCATCACTGAACTCTGGACAGAGACATTTGACAGAATGGGCCACAAACGATGTAGGATACGAGGGCAATGTTTATTGTAACTGGTCTGAATGACAGGGATACGAGAATGAGACGGCATAACAAAACAGAACATTAACCTCAGTGGGGGAAAACACTTTCTTCGAGTGATATGTACCTACCACGCATCCACCTCATTCCGAGTCATCTGCGGATTTGGGACCGATATGTACACCAAACGTTCCTTATTGAAGTGACTCCTGGTCGGTGCAGCCCCGGATCCAGAATGCAGGGGAGCAAGCGACGAGCAGGAGTCGATCCTGCTTCAAGTTGTCCACACTACTAAAAGACGTCAACGACATGAAGAATATGAGAAGAAAAGCGAGACATGGCTCTGACGAATATAATCCTTGGATGCTCAAATAACCTTCGTTATTGGAATCGAGGACCGAAAGAACATTTTTTCCTCGTAGGCCTTTGCTCGACGAGTTGCCTATTCTATTGGTCAGTATACGAAATCGAATCGATTTGCGAGAGACCTTGCCTGATTATCATAGTCCATAGCCTTGATCCTGCACCAGCGCTGTTGGGGTTCGAAAGCTAAAATGCGTGAAGTCGGGGCCGGGGCCGGCATCACTTCATCTACCCAAAATATCATAAGTAAAATATTCCCGTCAAACTAAGAACGAACGAACGAACCCAATACCACGTACTAGTACTGTTTCTGCCCCCAACTCAACACAATCCCACGCTGAAAAATGTAGAGTCTTGCGTACGTCATCTGTTACTTCGCGAACAAAGGGAAAGGACAGGATACGAACCGTGTAAGCTTTGCGATGAGCACGCGAACACGAACCCCGTTCGTCGTCCAGAATACAGGCTCTTCAGCGCTTAAGCCGACATTCCTTTCGCTGTTCCAGATTCGATCACCTAACGAAAGACTCAACAGTGTAAACTTGAACCGACCACAAGCCGATAAATAAGCTCTAGCCTGAGTGCCACGATGCCAATGTCGGGTAGGGAAGCATTGCCACTGATCAGGAGTCAAAGAGCCATTAATTCCATCATCTAACGGTGGAACCATGATATAAGCCACGAAAGGTACGATCCGAGGTGAGGATAAAAAGCAACGAAAGTCGAATTCAGCCATAGTTTTTTTTCTTCTTCCTCAGGCACGTGATATTTCCCGCCGGTAAAATTAGACTCCAGTTAGGGCTGGGCGAATGCCGAATTTGCCCTCCTCCGATGTTCAACCTTTCAAGTTTTACTTGACCCCGAGCGTGCTATGTGCTCATTCGTCGATGCAGACGTCCGACGTCCATGTATGGAAGAGTCAATATCAAACTCATTCCATTGGAAGCTCGTTCGCGCAAGCGCGTCGAGATGACGCATCGTTATGATCCGAGTCTCCACTTGGAATCCTCCGCTGCCCGGTCCCGAAATGTGGCAAATGATCATGATGGGACTTGCAGGGGGATGTCGCCTAACATATTCATCGTGCATTAATCGTTCATGCCATCATCAAACTAATAAAGAGGCCCGCCCGCCCACGGCGACATAAAAGGGAGTCGATACCTGGCAATACCTGGTCGGTCCCCTCTGCGCCTCGAGTGACTTCCAGTGCTTGCCTTCTGCAATCGCTTGCAAAACCATTGACAACACATAACAATGTTCTCCAAAGCCGTTGCACTTTTGGTTTTCGCTGCCTGCGCCATTGCTGGGCCGAGGGCAGGGGGAACCTACTTCCAAATCACTAATGTCGCATCTCAGACTACTGCTCGTGTGGATTCCGCTGGTGGCCTTATCTATGTTTCCAGCGACAACCACGATCCTGGCCCATTCCAAATGGTGAGTCCGAATGTTGGTCATTTTTCATCGAATACACTACAACTATCTGCTTCAAACTACAGTGGGATATTAAAGGTGCTAAAGATAATGGTGACACCATCGACAACGTTGGTGTGCATACCATCCAGAGGTTGGATTCTTTTGCAGCGGTTCTCGTGAGTCCCTAGCTTCGTTGGTCATCCAGCTTATCTCACGTAACCTCTCCCAGGCCGCTGAGGATGGGGCACCTGTTATTACCAATCGCGACGCTACCATATTTAATATTGAACCTGCAGGCACTGACAAATATGTCGTACGTCTTGTCGCCTTACCTCGATACACGGAATTCTTACAATTCTATTTTTATCACATTAAGATCAAGCTCCAAAATGACGACTTACTCTGGAACATCGAACCTAAAGGAGGTGTACGTTGTTGTTCGCATTCAAATTTTCCATGGTTCAATTTTGACATCTTTCATAACCATTCACGCAGGTCAAACTCCGGCCTGCGCATGGGGGGGCAACACAACTATGGACTCTTACCGATGTTCAATATTAAATGGCCGCCAGCGTCGTTGGTATTTACTAGTACAGGAGGTTCATTAGGAGATTCTTATGCAGTATCCTATGCTGTGCGATACATTGATCTACTTGCATTCTGTAACTCAGATGTGGTGTTCCCTCAGCTAAGAAATGACTTTCCGTGGCTTGGCTACCCGTACTTTGTGCTTTCACTACAATCTCTGATATACAATTGGAGTTGTTGGGAGTGAAACATTTGTACCTACTACTACTAGTACTATATGTAGTTCAATCTCGAAGATAATACATGCTCTTCCGAGTCGTGAAACTCAATTTACTGCACTTTGCATAAACAACTGTATACTACGGTTTACAAGTGGAAGGAGGGCTCGGATGCCCCCTCTAGATTTAAAGTTTACAGCGTCTTCGGAGTGCAAAATACTTTCCGGGTCTCAGGGAGCCTTCGCGTATCACCCGTCAGCTCGGCAAAGGCGATTTAGAACCAAATCTAGGTTTCTAAATCCTGTGTATGGAAAGTCATCCAGTCTGCCACTCAAAAGGGTTATTCTTGAATTCATTTCCAATCGCATCCAACGGTGGAACAAGGACATAGGTACGATCTGCCGGACTTACGAAAGTCGAATTCCATCAAACGGCCGTAACTTTTTTTTCCTTCTTCCTCGGCAGTCCGGGAAAACGCTCGGAGCGAGCTGTATCCATGTGATATTTCTGCGACCCAGTGATCGTGAACTTCGATAATATTACCGTCATTTGTAAAATCACTTCTTGGCCACTTCACACACTATTTGGGCAGTATATAAGTAATTTGAGTGAAAGATTGGTTATAGGTGAAGCCCCTCCATTTTCTTGACCGCGGAGTCTCAAGTGTGGATGTCATGACGTCAGAAAGTCTGACCGCCCACATATACGGCTCGGAGCCTTGGGGCTCGTAGCCCTACAACTATCCGGTCCGAATCCTTGGCCTCACGTGCTGGCCCATCCACGTTTTCCCAGGCTGAAATAAACACAATTCCCGCCTTGCTGTTCGTTCAATGTTTGTCACGACATCGGTGCTCACTCCTGCCATCCTCTGCAATTTCTCTGCGTCTTCATCCTTCCTAGGTCAAGTAAGTATTTCACTATCCTTACTCACAACTAACATATTATTTT
>QMFE01002868.1:0-14395 GCA_003314665.1 Tricholoma sp. MG77
ATCCGCGATCTTGTTTACATTCGAGTATTCTTTGGTACGAATTAAATTGATGCGAGATGTATTGTCATCAGAAAAATCGTCGCCAGCGGGCTGGGGATTCTGCCTGGTGTGGTAGACCCTTTTAGCACGTTTAGGGGTTTGTTCTTGCACTTGCGGCTCCTGATTCTCGTCCTCGCCAAAAAGGTCCATAATAAGTTGGCAGTGAGTTATTTAAATATGTGTAGATCCAGGGCCCATAACCTGTTGAGATATGGACGAGATAAGAGTGTGCTTAGGACTGAGATTGTGAGGGTAAAGGACAGAGTCGAACGTCTTTCATTCTCCTATAGTACGGCCTACATATGTTACATACTATAAATAGGCCATGGTGACTAATACTCGGACCGGGCTTGGATTGGCCCAATCCCAACACAAATTGATGAGATGGAGGTCCTGATCCCAGTCAAGCTTCAGAACAGGAGGTGAAGGTGCAGGTGCTACTCCAAAGGGGACCATGACTATAGGTTTGCCTGGGCCTATACCAGAGGGGGTGGCATCAGGTGGTGATAAGTTGAGCATGAGGTAGATAAACATAAGATGGATGAAAGAAATTTCATGAGGGCATAGAGAAATGAGGTGGAGCTTGTTGTCATCAAGTCCATTGTTGTAGGGTCCCAAATGGCTGTACGCATCCTGTTTTTAGACAGGAGAGGTCTCATGGCTGGGTAGTGGGGGCAGTGGAAGGGCAAGACCCAGAAGTTGAGGATATCAGAGGGCACAAAGGCACCAGGTGCCACAAAGGGCACAGGGAGTCTATAAAGACTATGTAGTGACAGAAGTCAATGCTATAAAGCAAGTAATACTGGGGTAATTCTTAGATGATTGATTAAAGGAGTCTCTACAACTACCAGTTGCCCATAATAGGGCTGTAGCCAAACAATAACAAATAAAGGTAAGTAGAATAGAATAATAAAGAATGAAAAGGGTTCCCATGAAGTATGAACAATAAGTAGGGAAATATATATACCTGGAGGGCTGTTCCCTTACAGGCAGTAGATAACAATGCGGCATCATCAGCCCAGTTGAAACATGTGGGAGGTGGCGAAACTGCTGGTTGGGGGTCAAGCTGGGGGGAGCCGGAGCAGATGAGGGGTGAACAGGGTGCAAGGGGTGAAGGCAGTGTTATTGGAGATGCAGGTGGGGTGTACCACATGGATGACACTGAAATGGCTCATTTCTAGGGGTTCTGGGGCGAGCTGGGTGGCTGGGACAGGGCTTGGGGGAGTTCTGAGGGCTCTAGTAGTCTGTTTTATCATTTTTCAGCTGTGGCTCATTGTCCAGAGTGGGGCAGAGCAGGGGATATGGCCATTATTGATGATGCAGCAGGTCTGGTGGGTGCGTGAGGCATTGTGGTAGGCTTGTGGTGCATAATTGGGGCAAGAGGCTCAAGCTGGGGGCAACAGGATAGTGTGGGAGGTGGTATGTGTTGTTGTTGGAGGTGGTGGGGCTGGCAGAGGTGTTCTGTTGAGTGTATGATGTGTTCAGATGAACATGTCCACACAACCTTGTGTAACAACGTTTGCTGGGCTGTGGATGAGCTCTGTGCATTGTTTATGGCCTGGTGGTGAGTCTCCTGTATAGGGGGTGCCATGTGGGTGCCAAACACAGCCCTAGATGCCATTTCAGTGGTGGTTGTGGCGGTTAATGTTGGCATTGGCAGCTGTGACATGGCAGTGGCAATGGGCGGCTCAGGGTGTGAAAGAGGGGGCTTGGGACTGAGCTGGGGAGTGGAGGATCAGCCTGGCATCCAGTGGCATCCTCTGGAAGGTGCTGGTGGTGGTTTTGGAGCAGGGGATGGAGTGGTGGTGGTGGTTGTCGACAATGTTGTTGTCATTGATGGCAGCTGTGTGGGCGTTGTCAGCAATGACATGGCGGTTAGCAATGGTGACAGTGGACTGGTGGGGGTTTTGTTGTTGGGTGCCATTTGCGTAATGGTGTTGGCAAGGGTGGTGGAGGCTGTCTGGGTGCCTGAGTCCATTGTCACTCTGGTCATTGACTCCATCTGTTCATGTTTTGTCTCCCATACCTCTCATTCAGCTGTCCTCCATTTTTCTTCTCCTTCTTTCAATCCCTTCTCATGGCCTTCTTTTCTTGCTTCAGCTGGTGCTTTGGTTTGCAGTTGTAGTAGCCCCCGAATTTATGCTGTGTGCATTTGTAGCCTTCCTCATGTCCTTGTCTCATGACCTCCATGTATACTTTGCTCTGGTATTCCTGTATGCACCAGACATCAGATGTGAACTTTTGCTTTGCTTGTGTACACTCATCGTTGAGTGCTGTGGCAATCTCAGCTTCAAAGTCTTGCAGGGGTGCTGTTGGTGCTGCTGCTGGTGCCATATTTGCAGCTGTTTTCTTCTTTCCCATGGTGATGGTGCCAAAAGCAGACAGTGGGCAGGTGATGGCAGTAGACAGTTAACAGAAGACAGATGACAGAGGGCAGTTATCAGATACTAGTAGACAGAAATGAAAAGCTGAGGTTCCAAAATGAAAAAGCTCTAATATGAAGATGCCCAAAATGAAAATGCTCAAATGAAGCAGATGTTAGAGTCGAATCTGCCTGTTGTCACCAGATGTGCAGTCTCATGCAGACAGTGCACGAGTCTGCTAACAGGAGAGAGGTGCCCTAATGCTAGGGTGAAGCCTGTTCTATAGCAGTGGTAGGCTAAGACAAACTGTATCTACATGGCTACATGCCACATGACCTGACACCTGACCATGCACACATGCATGGTTACAATGGGTCTTCAGTAAGGGAAGACTTGTTCTATCTCATGTTAGGAACAGACTCTCAGTTCAGTCCATGTGTGCATTGGTGTGTCTGGGTGCTTGGAGTAAGATGGGTTTGGTGAAGGACAAGGATGTGATGGAGGCAGTGAGACTCCCTGATGTAAAGGGGAGTGAGGCTGAGCTAGATAGTGGTTGGGATGATGTATCATAGTAGTAATCATTAATCTACCATCTATGATGCAGACCTGCAGTGCCAACCCATGTGGGTTTCCATACCTGCACAACCTGCCAGTACCCAAACCCAAACCCACCCTGTACCCATACCTGTGAGTGTGGGTACAGGTTTCATGCAGGTATGGGTATGGGTAGGCATTGAGTGACCCATTGGAGTGGTGTGAGGCACCACTCCAGGTGATCACATGATCTCATTGTAGCTAGTCACATGTTCATAGTTCATCTCTAGCAATACCATCCCACCTGCACATTCTGGGAAGGAGACCTCCAGCGTCTCCATCTTAGTGATGAGAGTGTGATTTGCACTTTAACACACTGTCAGCTGCTTTCTTGGGCTTTCATTATCCATTCTCAGGCTTTTTGGTTTACTTCTAAGCTTTTGGTAGACCTATCACTGTAAAACTGCACCACCCACCATAAAACCATCCACTGTCCACCGTAAAACTGATATCTGCAACACCATCCAACCATTACTGAAACACTGCTCTGTTACCCTGCCTAACAATGCCAGGACCTGGGACCACTAAGAAACCCTCAAAATGCAAAGTAACTACCTGTAACACAGCCCCTGCCAAAACCATACTGGTTCTTGCATCTGCCAGCGAGATTGGCAAATTCTGGAGCCCAGCCACCCCCTTGGCCTTTGTCACTGTGCATAGCAACTTCTTATGTGCCCTGTTACTCGACGTACTTGACAAAGGATGAAAAGTGTAAGTTTGCAGACTCACAACATCTGTACTAATACACTTCACTGTCAGCCCCTGATCAGTACCCCAATCTCAAATACCAACTCATCATTCCTATACCATCGACAACATTAATATCCACAACTACACCAATATCCATGGCTCTATCATTGCAATAGTTGGGCCCCGTTTGGCACCCGACGACCACCACCAACAACACCAGTGACATTCCCGATGACGTGTCACCGACATCATTGCCTGAACAACCAATGCTCCACAAGACAACGGATGAGCCCAATATGGCTCTCAAGAAACACATGGTGTACCTGATGTGGCCTTTTACTTACACGATCTAAGGGTCCCCTGATATAGACCTTTATTTTTTAATATCCAACCTTCATTCCCACTTCTGTGTAATGAAGGTATAGTAAATACTTATTCTTCCATTTGTAGTAACTAATGTTCCCACTTCTGTGTAACAAAGATTACTTGATCCTGTCTGACTTGCCACCTTAGTGTTGGTTGCCTAACCTGGCTCCCTTCCACTTTTTTTTTGACACCAACAATGTTCTTCAATCCCTAATGAACCCACCCTGTCTCAGCAACCCTCTACCCTCATGCAACTCCTCACCCAGAGTACGAGAAGATGCTTACAGAAATCAGGAATCACCACCAAACTCAAGACACTACCGGCTACGTGTCGAAACCCCAAGGCAACCCACCCAGAATCCCTGCTGTCATCACCATCTTCATTCATCAATACTGACTCGTCCACCAATGAAAGTATCACCACCAACCACTTCCACTCCCACCAAGCTGCAACACCCACTGCTCAAACCACTATGTTCACTACTACACAACCCCTTGCCGAAGTGAAGGTCACCAAGAAGAAGGAATGTCTGATGCTCACCGCAGGGAAAATCACCCCACTTATCATGCAGTCTTGGACCTTAGTGTGCAAATGCTACAAGAAGCACAGTGGGAAGACAGACACCAAGATAGTCAGCTACATTGCTGAAGGCATGTTTGAGCCACACCTTGTAGTGTGGTACCAAGCCAATCAGACCCACATTGATGGCCTTACCCTAGACACATACCTCCTCGAACTCTCCCAACTGGTCCTCGAGAAAAACTGGTTACACAAGATCCTCGAGACAATCTTATCCTCGTCCCAAGGCAACCACGTCTTTATCGACTGGAAGATCAAGATCAAGAACCTGAACACAATCCTCACCACCTCGGCCCCTGCTCAGGCCCTTACCAAGGTCCAGCTCAAGGTCCAACTCCAATCCAACCTCCATCCTGATTTGAGACTTAACCTCAGTCTCAAACCAGTCCTAGCCATGGCTGACCTTGTGGAAGGATGCCTGGTTTGGCAACCTACACTGGACTTAGGTGGATGGTGATGACAGGATCAAATTATCTTCGTTGCATGGAAATGGGAAACTTAGCTACTACACAATAAGGAAGTAAAATAATGCTATACCTTTGTTGCATGGAAATGGGAACGAAGGTCATGGAGTAAAATATAAGTGATATATATAAGAAAATTGGTCGTGTAATAAAAAAAGGCCACTTCAAGCGTAGTGTGTAATTTGGGAAGGCCGCATCAGGCATAGTCACATAATAGGCAGGTACCGCATCAGCGGTGTAATGTTGGCACTGGTGGGTGTGGATAGGGAGGCGATAATGCGAGGAGCATTGTCGCTGGCACATGTGTTGTTGGTATATGTGTTGCCGGTGTGTTGCTGCTGTTGTTGCCAGTGGCTGTGCTGGCTGTTGTGCGGCGCTGGGGGAATGAGTGCACATCACTGATGGTGGCTGTGCCGGCACCAGGGGATGTTGCAATCTGTGTGTTGACTGTAATTCATCATAATGCAGACATCAGTATGTCTGGTGTCAGTGAGTTGTTTCTGTGTCGGTGGTGAGGGTGATAGTGTCAGTGATGTGTGTGGCTGTGCCGGCGCCAGGGGGTGAGATGGCGGCGGCGTAAGTGAGTGTCTTGTCATAATGTCAGTCACCAGTGTGCATCTCACTGGTGTGTTGTTTCTGTGCTGTAGGTGGCTGTGTTGGCAGCGAGGGTAATAGTGTTGGCGATGTGTGTGGCTGTGCCGGCGCAGGGGGGTGAGATGGCAGCAGCATAGGTGAGTGTCTTGTCATAATGTCGTAAGTCTGTGGGGCTGGACTTACACTCCTCCCCACTTGAAAAAATTGAGTGGGTCTCAGACCTCCATCCCGTTCTCATCTTACCATCTGTCGAGTGTGTCTGTCTCGGCCATTTCAGAGCCGGGATGCCACTTGTCGTGTTCCTTCCCACATCCCTCATAACAGACAAGGTATTGTACACCCCGGCCTCGCCAGCGAGCATCCATGATTTTGTCGATGTACCACTCCTCGGTGCCGTCTTTGGTGACAATAGGCCATGGTCAGGCTGGTTCGTGGTCGGGGAAGAGGAGTGGGTCATTGGGGATATATCGTTTTAGCAGGTGTGCATGGAAGCCGGGGAAGGCGTTGGGGTTGTTGGGAAGTTTGAGGGTGTATTCAGAGCACTCTGGGAAGGTGTGGGTGACAGTGTAGGGGCCATCATGCCATGGCATGAATTTGGCGACTTGTGTCTTGCCTTTGCATTTGTAGTTGTGGCGGCGATTTTCGGTGGACAGCATGATGAGGTCGCCGACCTCATAGACATCCTCTGGTGCCCGGTGTTTATTTGCATGGTACACCTGGCAGATTTTGGCAGCAAGGAGGTCGTCCTGTGCTTCCTGAACATCGAGGGTGACGTGTGTGATGATCTCGTGTGCAGTGGTCTGTTTGACGGTTGCATTTTTGGTGAGGGGGACAATTGGAGGGATGATGCGAGGTGATCTCCCGGTCTTCAGTTGGAAGCCAGAGAAGCCAGTGGAGGCATTGATGGTGTTCATTATGGTGAACTGTACATGAGGGAGTTTAGCCAGCCATCCCTTCTGGTTGTTGTCAACATGGTACTGGATGGCTTGGTTCATGGTCTTGTTCGTCCATTCGCTGCTGCCATCGGTTTCGGGGTGGTAGGAGGTGGACATTTTCAGTTTGACACCAGTGAGCTTATGGAGTGCAGTCCATAGTTCAGCTGTGAAGAGTGCATCTTGGTCAGAGACAAGGTGGAGCATTAAGCCGTTTTCACAATACCACTCATCAAAGAGCATGACGGCAATTTGGGCAGCGGTGTATGTGGAGTGTGTCCCAGCAATGCATATGTCAGTGCTGAGGGCATCAGTCATGGTCAGGATAGTATCCTTTCCGTCTTCCTCTGGGAGTGGGCTGAT
This sequence comes from Tricholoma sp. MG77, assembly GCA_003314665.1. Classification (NCBI taxonomy): domain Eukaryota; kingdom Fungi; phylum Basidiomycota; class Agaricomycetes; order Agaricales; family Tricholomataceae; genus Tricholoma; species Tricholoma sp. MG77. The sequence goes on from QMFE01002868.1 coordinate 6,986, forward strand.
GAAATCCAGAGCAATGGTGTCAAACTGGTCGTTGGGGACCAGCAGGGGGTGCAGAGGACCGGTGGGTTTGGATGTGCGGTTTTTGTTATGTTGGCACTCGGAGCATGATGGGATATATGCTTTTTCCAAATCCCGGTGCATGTTCGGCCAGTAGTAGGAACCACGGAGGGCTTCGTAACTTTTGTCAAAGCCGAAATGGCCCAGAGTGTCATGTGCCAGGTTGTAAAGTAATTCACGGACTGTTAGATCTTGTGGGATCACAAGCCGGTGGCTGACATAAAGGAGCTTATTGGTGAGGGTTGCCCCTTCGATGCTCCCCATGTCAATATCTTTGGTGAGCTGTTTGGCGAAATCATTGGTCTCATAGCTGGTAATGATTGCGTTGAGTAGGGATTGGTCAGCGGTGATGTTTAATATGCCAGCAGCAAATGGGTCCAGCGCATGTTGTGTGTGTGCAATTGCACAGGCTGCAAGACAGGCATCAGGAGTGGCATCAGGCATGCGGGACAGGGCATCAGCGGTGGTGTTGTCTTCACCACAGATGTAGGTGATGGTGTAGTCAAAGTCTGCAAGGTACATCGACCATCACATTTGACGTCTTGACATCTCCTTCTGTGATTGGAAGTATTCAAGTGTCTGGTGGTCAGTGAAGACCTCTAAATGGGCGCCAAGGAGATGTGACCTCGATTTTTTTAGTGCTTTGACAATGGTGAGGAGTTCCTTCTCATGAACAGGGTAATTCTTCTCGGCATCATTGGTAGGAGTCATAGGCAACCGGCCAGGCTGTTTCCCAGGTTGCACCAAAGCTCAGCACAGCACCAGTACTAAGGCGTGACTCAGGTATGGGTAACACTGTGTGTTTGCACTTACAGGTATGGGTTTGGATTTCCGTACCCGAGGCAAAACCATACCCATACCCACAGTGTTACAGGTATCACGGTACCAGTCCGATGGTCACATGTTTTATCAAATGACTTTGTTGATCAACAGCTCAACAACAACAACAACTGCTACCAACACGCCCCCCTCGTTCTAAATGCAAGTGGGGGGTGTTTTTTCTTCTAGGCAATGATGACGATGACTGTTACCAACATGCCCCCCTCATTCTAAATGCAAGCAGGGGGTGTTTTTTCTTCTGGGCAACAACAACAATGACTGCCACCAACACCGTACACGCCCCTGATCTGGGCAACAACAACAATGTTCTGGGCAACAACGACAACGATGACCCCCTCCCTCACTGCTAACGCGAGTGGAGGGGTTTTTGACTCCATTCTGGGTGACTACAACAACAATGGCAGGACTGGCAACTAACAAGAAAGGACACACCTTGCCCCCAGCCTCACAAGCAACTGCTCATGGGGTGGATCACAGGTGGGACGATGACAGGCAGCAGCAGCGACGACGAACAGCGATGACGAATGACGACAATGACAGGCAAGCAACCACCAATCGATGACACACCACCCGCCCCCAGCCTCACGAGCAACTGCTTGTGGGGTGGATAGCGGGTGGAATGATGACAATGACACAATGACAATGACAATGACACAATGACAATGACAATGATGAATGACAACGAATGACAACGACAACAACGAATGATGATGAGGGTGGTGGGACAACAATGATGACAACGAGGACCACCACCATGGACAGCACCCCCAACCGCTGGAGTAGGGTGTGTGGGCACCTACTACAGGTAGTCATGTGACCATAGCTAGTTAGAGAGTCACATGTAGTAGAGTCACAGTATCACATCGTTGCTTGCTGCCTCCACCATAGCGAGGACCGCCTCTGGCATGTCCACCGCTGCCATGGGCAACTGCTCATGGGGTGGAAACGGGGTGCAATGAGGATGGGGACAACGAGAAGGCACCACCCCCCTTCTCTTGCTGCAAATGCGAGTGGGGGGATTCTCATTTCGTTCTCAGTGACAACAGGCCAGGTACCCCTCCCTCGCTCCAAACACGAGAGGGGGGGATTCTTACTATATGTATTGATTTAGTGTAATTAGATTACTAAAATAGATATGTGTGTCAAAACCCGCTAATAACGATGGGTAACCTGCTGAAACCTGTGGTAATACCATACCCCTAACTGTGTGGGTATGGTGTTCATGGGTACGTGAAATTGTACCCAGGGGTTACCCGAGTCACACCCTAGCCAGTACAGCGGTCGCTGGCATCAGTGGTGACATAGATGTTCACCTCCTTGTCTTCATAATTAATTACAGTCAGACAGTCGGCACCAAGAACCAGGTGTTTGATGTTCTCAAATGCAGCCTGGTGTTCAGCAGTCCACACCAGAAATACTCGGTCGCATTCCTTGGTGGTGAGGGTTGTCAAGACACTCGTATATTCAGCAAGCGCTGGTAGGAAGGTGGCCACATATCGGGTGAGTCCCAGGAATCCCTGGACATTGGTAGCAGTCGTCGGTTGGGGCCAGGATGCAATGCGGTCAGTTTTCCAGGGGTCAGGTTTTATCCTGGCACTGGAGATGATGTGTCCGAGGAAACAGAGCTCGGTGGTGAAGAGGTTAGATTTTGCCTGGTTGCAGTAGATACTAGCCTTCCAGAGGGCCTCGAGAACAGCGGTGCTGTTCTGTTCATGTTCCTCCATGCTTTGTGACCATATAATGATGTCATCAAGATACACATGGCAAATCTTGCCGATGAGTTCCCGCAGCACGTCAGTCATCTGGCACTGGTGTGTGGCTGGAGCATTGCATCCACCCTGTGGCATGACAGTCCATTCATATAGCCCCCACGGTGTTCTTACAGTGGTGAGGTGGATATTGTCAGGGTGTACACGGGTTTGGAAGAAGGAGTTCGTCATGTCCATCTTGCCGAATATTTTTCCCTTCCCGCAGTTGGCAAGTATATCATCAACGCAGGGTAGGGGGAAACTGTCTCATATTGTATTACTGTTGAGTGCTCAATAGTCATTTACCCAGCAAGGGTCGACAGTCAAGTCTGGTATGCCAGCGATATATTTCGGCACACAGAATGCTGGCAATGCATATTCTGATGAGGATGGTTGTATGCGGCCAGACTTCAGGTGGTCGTCCAGCAGTCACTTCCAAGATTCCTGGTATTTCTTGGGAGCTGCATATCCTTTCCTGTTATTGACCTTGTTGGGGTCTTTCAGCCGGATGTGGTGGAACATGTGGCCGGGGATGTCGGCGGTGCTGTCAGGGAGGCATATTGGGAAGCGGTCGGTGAATTTCTGCTTCATCTGGGCGTCTTTTGCTTTGAGGACCTCTTGGAAGGCCAATCCCTCAATTCGGTCTTGTACAGTGGCAATGATGGGCCCGGGGAGCAGGTAGCCAGTGAGTGCAGGTGCTCCGGTCTGCTCGAGAGTGAGCAGTTTTGGGACCCAAAATTTTTTCGGAGTTGGTGGAGGTGTGACCCATGGTGCACTCTGGGCACGGGGTGTTATAGGTGGCGGGTTTAGGAAGTCATAGCCGGATTGCTTGTCGATGGCCGTTCGCTCATGTGAATCAATCACTATGTGTTCAGAGGAAAGGAATGACATTCCTAATATAATGGGGAATGGTAATCCCTTAATTACTTTTATCTTGTGTACCCTCGATTTCCATACCCCAAGCTCTGATTGCAAATCCAATTTCACATACTCCTCACAATGTAGTGGCAGTTGTGACAGTGATGACATGTTGTTCTCCCTGGGGGGGAGAGGATATCACCGGAGGTTGAGCAGTTTGCAGAGTTCGAGGCTAATCACTGTGGAGGGGCAACCAATGTCCATCAGTGCTTGGATGGCAGTGGGAAATTCGGTAACAAGGGGACCGGTGGCATATAAGGTAGTGAAGAGTTGGGGTACACTGAAAGGGGGAGGGACATATGAGTCAGTATCGTCATCCTTCACATTCCCCTGCATTGCGGTGCTTGGTGGTGGCACCATGAGTGTCACATAAGTGGTGGCGTCTGGCCAGGTGTTGTCTGCCTTCATCGGGCAGTCAGAGAAATTGTGGCCGGAGTTGAACCGGTGGCAGCGTGTGCAGCCGGCATGTTTTTCAAGAAGGGCCCGCTCTTCAGCAGTCAGGGCAGGGAGTTGTTTCTTCTTGGTCTTTTTGGGGTTGTTAGTGCTGGCAGGGGAGGAGGAGCGTCCACTGGTGGTCGGCACATCACTAAGCCAGGAGAGGAGGTCTTTCTTCTCACCACGGCATACAGCATGGGCAGCGGAAGAGGCATCAATGAGTTTCTGTGTGTGGGCATCTTCTGCCCACATGCAGTCATCATGTTCCTTGACCTCAAGGGCCCAGGCAGCAAGCTCAGTGGTGAGGATGGGCTCGAGGCTGAGGTTGAGTCGCAGGTCGGGGTGCAGGTTGGATTGGAGCTGGACTTTGAGTTGGTCCTTGGTCAGTGCCTTGGTCAGTGCCGAGGTGGCGAGGATGGCATTCAGGTTCTCCATCTCGATCTTCCAGTCGATGAAAACATGGTTGCCTTGCGCCGAGGAGAGGATGGTTTCAAGGATGTCATGGGCCCAATTCTTCTCCAGTACAAGTTTGGAAAGCTCCATGAGGTAGCCATCGAGGGAGAGGGAATAAATCCGAGTTTGGTTGGCTTGGTACCACACCACAAGGCACGGTTCAAACATGCCTTTGGCGACATAGCTGATGATTTCGGCGTCGGTCTTGCCGCCATGCTTTTTGTAGTGTTTGCATGCAAGGGTCTATGATTGCATGATGAGGGGGGTGATCTTCCCAGCGGTGAGCATCGGGCACTCCTTCATCTTCATGACCTTGACTTCGGTGAGTGGCTGTGTGGTGGGGGACATGACAATTCGGCCAGCGGTTTGTGTGGCACAGTGGATGTGTGGGTGTGTGGTAGTTACCGGTGTACCTTCATCGGTGGACGAGTCGGTGTCGGTGAATGGTGACAGCAATGGTGGTGGAGGTTCTGGGCAGGTTGGCTGACGGTCTCAGCGCGTTGTCAGTGAAGTCTGGATCTGGGCAGTGTCTCCAGTCTCTTGCAAGTGTCTCCTCACACTCCTGGTGAGTAGCGGAGTTGGGGTGGATGGGTGCCGAGACAGGGTAGGTTCGTCAGATGTTGAAGAAGGTTGTCAGTGTCAAAAAAAAAGTGGAAGGATGCCTGGTTTGGCAACCTACACTGGACTTAGGTGGATGGTGATGACAGGATCAAATTATCTTCATTGCATGGAAATGGGAATGAAGGTCATGGAGTAAAATATAAGTGATATATATAAGAAGATCGGTCGTGTAATAAAAAAAGGCTGCACCAAGCGTAGTGTGTAATTTGGGAAGGCCGCATCAGGCATAGTCACATAATAGGCAGGTACCACATCAGCAGTGTAATGTCGGCACTGGTGGGTGTGGATAGGGAGGCGATAATGCCCTGTTGTTGTTGTTGTTGTTGTTGTTGTTGCCTACCCGTTGTGGTCCTCCTGTCCTCATCATCTGGGCATGGTCCTCCCGTCGTTGTCCTCCCATTGTCATGTCCCTCCCTTGTTGTCATTCCACCTGCAATCCACCCCACAAGCAGTTGCTCATGGCAGCAGTTGGGGGTGCTGTTGTTGTCATCATTGCACAGAACAGAAGAAAAGCCCCTCCCATCGTGTTTGCAGTGAGGGAGGGGGTAGCCGTGGTTGTAGTTGTCTAGAACAAATCAAGAAACCCTCCACTCCCATTTGAAGCAAGGGAGGGGGCCGTAGTCGCATAGAACATAATCAAGAAGCCCTCGACTCGCGTGTGGAGCGAGCAAGGGGGTGGGGGCAGTGGTGGTTGCCTAGAATAAAACAAGAAACCATTCCCCTTGCATTTGGAGTGTGGGGGTGGTGGTGGTGGCCATAGTCGTGTAGAATACAATCAGAAACCCCTCCACTCGTGTTTGCAATGAGGGAGGGGGTGGTGGTGGCCATGGTTGCCTAAGAAATCACCCCACTCACATTTGGAGTGAAGGAGGGGCCGTTGTTGCTGTTATTGCCTAGAATAGAACTAGAAATCACCCCACTCCTGTTGGAGTGGGGGAGTGGCCATTGTTGCCTGAGTAGATGGGCAAGGTGGTCGCCAGAGCCATGGGGCCGTTGTCTTCATTGTTGTTGATGTTGTTGTCGACAATTGTTGATGTTGATCAACCAGGTCATGTGATTACACAGTACCCGTAAAAACCCGTACAACTGCAGGAACAGGTGTGGTATTGCCCGGGTACGGCAATGTCCGACCCGTACCCGTAACCATATTATCATGGGTTTACCCATACCCATGTCATGCCTTACTGCTTTCAATGTAAGTCTGCAGACTCACGACAGTACTAACACACTTCATTGTCGGACCCCGATCGGTATCCCAATCTCATATACCAACTATCCATTCCTACATTGACAACACTAATATCCACGACTACACCAACATCCACAATTCCATCATCACAACAGTCGGGCCCCCGCTCGGCACCCGACAACCACCACCGATGACATCAACGACATTCCTGATAACGCGTCACCGACATCATTACCTAAACCACCAATGCCCCACAAGACAATGGATGAGCCCGATGCGGCTCTCAAGAAACACACGGCGCGCCTGATGCGGCCTTTCACTTACACGGTCCGAAGATCCTTTGATATAGACCGTTATTTTTTATATTCAACCTTCATTCCCACTTCTGTGCAACGAAGGTATAGTAAATACTTATTCATTCAATTGTAGTAATTAACGTTCCCACTTCTGTGCAACGAAGATATTTTGATCCTGTCTGAACTGTCCACCTCAGTGTTGGTTGCCTAACCCGGCTCCCTTCCATTCAATATGATCAGGAACCACAGCAACACCCTGTGACAATAAAGCAGACACTAGGCTAGCTCAATGATGACAAGGAACACCCAACAATAGCAAATGTCAGTGACAGGACTACCTGTTACGAACTGGGAACACCATAGGACAGGGTCATAGGAAGGATCAGGTACAGCTCAGCGGTACTGGGAAACAGTGTGAGAACATGCACTGAGGACTTAGCTGATGTTGGGTGAATGTGGAGCTATGCTAAAACACATGGTCTTGGCTTCAACCACTTTCCCAATAGGGTTGCACCTCTTGTTTGGTTTATGGATGGACCGTAACTTCGGAGCGAGAACTGTGGTTGGAGTGCACACATGTGTGAGTGCAGTGCATGAGTAGAGCGGATGAGCATAGATGAGCATGGCATGAGCGCGCAGACATGTGAGTGAAGCATGTGTGAGTTGCGGCAGGAGATGGACTTAATGAGAACGGGAATTTGGTGTTCGATGTTGATTTTCGATTAACAAGTGAGTTACAAGGAACTTAGCTATGTTGTATTTAAGCTATGTAGGAAGAGCGGCACTCCTTGCACAGAGTGGTGTAGCTCAGATAACCGTACTTAAATTAAGAATCGCAATGAGCAAATAGGAA